>PVJL010004525.1:17374-127665 GCA_004026885.1 Lyroderma lyra | reverse complement strand
GGTGTATGTGTGTGTGGGTATATGTGTGTGTGTGTGGGTGCCTGTGGGGGGGGTGTATGTGTGTGTGTGGGTGTATGTGTATGTGTGGGGATGTTTGCAATCATTTTGCAGGTAGGTCTTGCTACCTTCAAAGAAGGAAAGAAGAGGGAGGCAGGACGCTATGTAGATGAGGCATTTGTGCCAAGTGCACACGAGGTTTCCCTGTAGCACAAGGCATCGTCACACACTACTTCACATAGAACAATGCGGTGGGAGATCCAAGTACAAAAATAACACAGGGAGCTGCAGCAAGAACTGGGGAGCACCACGGCCTCGGGCCGTGCTCATGCTGCTACTTCAGTAAGCTGGCATCATCCATGGCAAAGCGACTGCAGTCAGTTTCCCTTTTACTTGCTTTATACCTACATTTATATCTTGTTCATTTGTTTTGCTTTCAGAGTTGGGAAAGAACAATAAGCATAACAAGTTGAATATGTTTATACAGATTTAAACACATCAGGATAACCTGTCAACACTGAAGCTTCATAATTTTTTTCCTTTACAAGGGAATCTATGCCTTATTTGGATCTAAAAGACTGTGATTTTAAATGAAATGAGTATATGTATGCACTGAGGTTCACACCAAGCCGCATGAAGCAGCTCATACTGGGTAAGAGGACTGGTGACAGACTCCTTATTATCCCTAGTAATAACAATAGAAGTTACCATTTATTGACTATCATGTGACTGCTTAATAGTCTTAATTTCATTTAATCTTCACAACACCCCTTTGAGATAGAAATCCATATCTTATTCCTATTTTCTAGATGGAGCAGTGTGTCTGAGGGATTGGAGTAACCCGGCCAAGGTCAGGCAGCAAGCAGCGGGCAGGGTGGGAACTCGCCCCAGTTGTCCGTGTGGACGTGGTCCAGGTCCTGGGGCTGTGACTGCAACTCATGAGACGTGACGTGGGCTTTCACTCACCAATGCCTGGGGGTGCTACCTTGTTCTGAGCAATGCCACTTTGGCCAGGTATGCTGTGACTTCCCACCAGAGTCAACAGTCATATTCTAGCTGTGGGGTTTAAGTCAAGAGACCCTGAATGCCAGCTGGTCCAGCCTGGGGTCCCACGTGCTTGAGGGGCCTCTGAGCCAAGACTGCACTCACTTACTTTCCAGGTAACTTTTCAGACTGCAGTGTTTATTGCCTCTTTCCTGAATGATGTCTGGCGCTCAGTGGGGACTATGGTATTTGGACAGCCTGCAGGAGGGGTAGGGTAAGGAGGGCAAGAGAACGGTGTGTACTGATCTTGGGGAATTTTTTTTTTTTTAAGTATACAAGCTAACTTCTCTTCTGAGGTAATTCTAAGCTTTGGGAAACGTATCAAGAAGGATTGTTCTTAAAAAATGACCACAATTGCCATTTGTTGAGCATTTAGTATATCCCCTGAACCCTGCAAAAATCTTAACATATAAGTATATGAGTCCATTTTATCACAACTAAGAGACTGGTACAATTCTGCCCATGGTACAGACGAGAAAACTATGGCACGGGAATTTAAGTAAGTTATTCAAGTCATACAGTGTGTGCTGTATGGAAATTTAACCTCCACATTCATGCCCTCATGCACTCTGACAGCATTTCCCACACCGAGCCAGGCTCCCTGGTGGTACAGGAAATGATTCTAAAGTGTACAGCAAACATTCAGTGACACTGAGCCACATCGTGAAAAAGCAGGCCCCTTTCAATTTTTTCAATACCACTCACACCAAGAAGTAAGGCTCAGCTGGGTAAGAGGATGCCTTTAATACCGCTTTAACGTGCCTATTTCCCTTCACGTCACAGAGAGAACAAAGCCACAAGCCCACAGGCTTCGGTAGGCATAAGTACCTAGTAGAATTTAATGTACAGTTTGGTTTTTATTGGGGTTTTTTTGTTTGTTTGTTTGTTTTTGGTATGTGGGTAGCTCCCTGACCGGGAATCGAACCCAGGCCACAGCGCTGACAGCGCCAGCACCGAAGCCTTAAGCCACTACACCATCAGGGAACTCCCTATTGTTTTATTTTTATAGTTACCTACTTTTATATCAAGGGATACTGGTTTTTATCCATAGAGGCAAAGTTTCCTTTGAGAATAAATTTACAAATAAAAAAACATGAATGGATTTAAAGAAAATATTGTTAACAGTACAGTGGAAATAGGTAGGGGTAATGATTGCACAATATTGTGAATGTAACTAATGCCACTGAGTTGTATGCTTAAAATTGGTTAAAATGGCAAATATTATGATACACACACACACACACACACATATAGCGCCACAATTTTAAAAATTTGATGATGTAATATACTCCCCAAATCCAATGAATTGTACGCTTTAAATGGGTAAATTGCATGGCATATGAATTATATTTCAACAAAGCTGTTTAAAAAAGCAAACAAAAAAACCATGTTGATGAGTCTCATATGACTGAAGTTTGGGAAAAGCTGAATTATGTTACACTGCTTCCATTTTGATAAGCTAAATTTATTAGTCATGTTTAAAATAAGGCAAAGCGAAGGTGGGAAGGCAGGAAGAAAGCCCATGGTATAAACATGCAGAATTATTTTCTTTGAGTTTTGGATAAGGAAAAAGAAAGTGAACAGAAAAGGAAATTAAGGGGATAAATTTCAACTGAGAATGAAGAGCTTTCCACCATGTAGCCAAAAAGGGAATGGAACAGACATGGTTGTAGGAGGCGATCAGGGGAGTTGGTGTGTCTCTGGGCTGAAATGAAGTAGGAAGAGGTCATCAGTTTGCGTTCACGACTTCCAGTGTGGCTGAGAAAAGAGTGAAGGAGATTCAAAGATTTCTTGGAAGAATGCAGAAGTGAACTGACAAACAACCTAGGTAGTGGGATTCACGAAAGAAAGAGGCCACATTCCCTCTGTATGTGCATCCCTAGTCCAGGACCCAAATTTAACCATCACACAGATGCAGCAGGAATACAGGGACTTGCCTGAGGTCGGGGGAAACTTCTAGAGGCTTTTCCACTCAGGATGACATTTCAGAGCTATTATGATTCTCATCTATCCTACCTAAGCTACAAGGATGAAATCATACAACAACTATTTCTCAAAGCCCGACATAAAACGTGCTGAAACCTGAGCTTCCTCAGCACCTAGCAAGAATCTACTGAACATGGATGACAGAGGTCCATGGGCAACCCCATGAGTGTGTCCCCTTTAGTCTTGGCCTTACAACTGAACTGAGAAGATGAGGTTCCATATGAAAAAATGAGAACTATGTGATACCTTCCCAGCAAGCACTAACCTGCGTGATGGGAACACAAATAACACTATTTATGAAGTGAGTTCCGTTTCTAAGCGTTTAGAAAAGTGCTGGCTCATGAAAAATGTACCAGAAGTTTCAAGAAGTTGAGAAAGACTTCCTAAAGGATAAAGAAGACAAGCTAATTGCTTTAATTAAGTCAAGTAGCATTTGGGTGCTCAGGTTACCCTTCTGTGAAAAAGGTATATTTTCTATTTAAATTAATAAAGTAATTGATAATTTTTCCTTCAATAAATATTTATTACCTATCAATGAATAACAAACATTCAAAGCCTATCCTAGGCCTCCCCAAGAAATAAAAGACTAAGAAAAATTTCTGTCCTCACAAGAGAGAAATAGCTTCTCTCCAACTTCCAGAGACAAATGAGAACAAGAATAACTTCAAAACAAAACATTACGAGGGATAAGCAGAGATTTATAAAACATAGTTCACTGCCACCAGAAAATCAAAAAAGGGAAGGCATCCCCGAAGAAGTGACAAGTAGGGCCTTGAGGCCTGTACAGAGAACACTGACATGGGGGTCAGAAGGATTTTGCTGGCAGAGGTAAAGGCATGATCAAGGGTGCAAAGGCATGAGCACAAAAGATGTACTGGGGCTACAGGAAGTAAGGTGAGGTCACCTTCTCTATGGGTGAAGGGAAGGGGAAAGGAGTAGGGGAGCCTCAGTGTCAGAGAGGACCCTAAACACCATTCACAGAGTTTGGGCAGTATGTTGAAGACCTGTCAGCAAATAGTACTCATGAGAAAAGGAAATGCCATAAAATATAGATTGAAAAGTAGTTTTAATTTTCTAAAGGTTAAAGAATGTTCTCTGCTTGCTTCTGAAATAATTCCAGACACACAAGCAGAGTATGTCAGCTCTTTGTAAATCTGGGTCAGAATTGAAAGGGGAGCGGCTGACCACCCATCACACCCTGAGCAAACAATGCCATCAAATAACATAAACTAGCAGCTAACAAAGTGTTACCAAGCCAACATCCTGCTCTATTGACTTTCATAAGCAAATCAAATGCTATAATTAACCTGACATCTGCAAGTGTACCACAAACATGGTTCACAAAATGCTTAGAAAAATGATTCTTATGTAGATTAAGCATTTCTCCTACCATGTATCTTGTTTACATTAGCTATTGGCTCAGAAAATCAGTATTATGGCCATTGTTGTGTCCTTAGGAAGTACAAAGGGAAGCCTCAGACCTGGCCTTTTCCCAAATTCCAAATGGATGGATATAAATGAAGGAGCTTTTGCTTCACTGCAAAAGCATGTGGGTTTGAGGGGGGGAGGTGAGAGGCTTACAATGGTGGGACTCAGATCTTGAGTTTCAATAACCCCCACCTCACCAGCTTCCTGACAAACATCAAGACTGCTTTTTCATTTTAGTCATCACCCATGGGCCTTTCTTCACCCACCTTGGTTAGTGGGTATTGAATTTCCCGTCCCACTAACCCCTTTCATTTAAAAAGCTCCCAATACAGTAACAAGTAGACCCAACACACAAGTCACCAGCTACCCCCAAAGTTATATACAATCATCAATCAGAATGATGTTAAGAGGGTTAAGAGGGTCAGTAGAATGCCAGACTCTTAGCCATGACATGTCTCACTGGCCTTAAAGTCAGGGGAGTGAGGAGGTGATGATTATATAGCGTCATCAGTATGAGGTCATTAAATTGACATCAATCATTGTCCTTGTCACGATGCCTCCTCCTCATGATGCCAAAAGGTAAGGCAGAGTCGTGTGGACATACTCCCAACTCAGACTTGAGATAAACTTATGGTGGCCACTCTGCCTCCCTAGAAACAAGAAGAAAGAAATAGAAAGGAGGAGAAAAACATGAATCCACTCTTCTCACAAGGCCATGCTAACATCCTGAGGCAGTCAGTGCTGCTGCCTTTTCTGACACAGGCTGGCTCACCTGTCATATCCAATCTGCTTGGCCATCCAGACGTTCTCTGCCTGCTGCAGATTCCTGAGGCTGCCCAGTTGCACTATACATTGATGGATCTTTCAGGGATAGGTAGAGGGTTCTGGATCAGGAATCTATGTCCTATACACCAACCCCAGTCTTTTTCAGCTCACATACACAAGGACTAATTTTTCCTTCTTTCAACAGGTAATTCCAGTTGACCTTCCTCAATGTATTTAAAATTCAGGAGAAGGGAGTAGGGCAGGAGGGCAGATCTCAGGCCTCGAAGACCTTTTCCTAGTCCCCACCTAGTTGCTCTAAACGAACTATTCAAAGTGTTAGTTTTGTTTTGAAGGATGACGTTCTTCCCTTCCCCTCCCCTACTCCCCCGATCTGCTCTTCAGCTTGAATAAAAACAGCCCCACAGCTGATGCTGCCATGACAACCAATGCTCACCCTTGTCCACCGATGATAAAAATCTGCCTGTAGCCCTCCCACCTCCCACCTAAGGCTGGGGCCCTGCAGCCCACTCCCAAGTTCAACCTTCAGGAAACTCCCCTGAATACTAAAGCTACATTGCCCTGTCCTCATCCAAGAAGCCAAGGGTTACTGGGAGTTCTCACACCACTCAGTGTCTCCAAACTTTTTAGTTTGTTCTCATTTGTTCCTTTCAGTCCTCTGGCAGGTGTGACAGATTCAACTATCTCCATTTTGCAGATGGAGAACTGGAGCACAGGGATTGAACTGACTGGCCCCTAGGGCATCAGCTGCTGGTTTAATGGTAGAACCACATTTAGAACTCAAGGTTCTCATCTTCTAACCAGTTCCCAGACTGAAGGAAGAGCTGATCTCAGGAAACATGACTCCAATAGAGAAATAATTCCTCTGGGGGAGCTGCTTCCTGGCCAAAGACAGAAGTTCCCTCAACAAATCTCTGGGACAAATCTGGTAAGGGTTGTAGAAAAGTCTGCTGCCCCACCATGGGAAATGGGTTCCACAGAAACCCACCTCTCTCCTGGATCCGGCATCTCTGGGGCTGCTCCAGCCAAGCACAGCTTCATTGGCCCAGGTTACCAAGATCCTCAAGAAGCACTGTCCATACCTGGATTCCAAAGGTCACCACTGGGGAGGAAGCTCTCCACTCGGACTCTCAGGGCTGGAAACCCGCAGGCCCCTCTTGCACCGTTCAGGAAACCCCAGTGTTGCTAATAAAGCTGTGCACACCACAGCCCCCGTGAAGGCTTCCTCTTTCGTCATCTCTTTCCGACACTTATAAGTGTGCTTCCTCTCTCTATGTAAATTTTGTTCAAATGGCACAACACAAGCTTGTAATGAGGCCATTAATAACGAGTCTTTAGACAGCCTCTTCTTGGTTTCCTGGTTTAGGAATCAATTCTAATCTAAACAGACGCTGATGTCTAGATTTACTGCCAGGAGAACAGACAAATGCGCTTTGTTTGGGGCCGGCCATGAAAATGTGGTTTATTTTCACCCAGCTAGGAACTCAGAGGCCAAGGGCAACTCTTGATAATAGAAGCAAGCTGAGGAAAACTCTCTTCCCTTCATCTCCACCACTCAGTCGCCAGCTTCCAGGAGAGGCTGGGAGGGTGTTTTCTTGCTCTGACTTTTGCTGACCATCAGCATTCTAGGCCGCTGAAACTATGAAATCAGACTGGCCAGTTTCACTTTCTATTTTTAGGAAGGCCAACTTTCCCTCACACCTCATCCTGTGTAGAAACGGGCAAGAATGTTCTTGTGCTTCCAGTAGTCCAGAACCAGACAACTGAATGTGACCCAGGGAGCGAGTATCAGGTGGCCCAGGGATGCTCCAGGTAGCCAAGGAGACGGGAAACAAAAGAGATCAGCAACCTCGAGCCAGGAGCAGTGAGGGGCGATCCTCCACAACACAACAGGCGATCGGGACCCACTCGATCGCCCAGTGAGATCGTTCGCACTGTGGCAGCCGATGGGGATTTTTAAAGTGGGAGCCAAGCTGCTTTGGGTTCAGAGCTTCTGCGGCAGCGGAAGCCTGCACTCCCAGGCAGGGTCACACTCTCTTAGAACAGGCAGCATGGCAGGGGGCAGTGTGGCAAGGCAGTGAGCTTGAGGGCCAAGCCTGCATTCAAACCCCAACTCTCTCACTTACTACCTGCCACTTAACCTCCTACCTCACACAATAGTTGTGAGCATAAAATGAGCTGATTCATATGAAACACTTGAAAGAGTAGCAGACACAGAAAAAGCATTAAAAAAGTCACCAGCAATTAGTGGTGTTGATCTGTTGACCACATTGTTTTCCACTAGACTGCGATTTCCCTAAGGGCAGATTCCCTGACATTCATCTTTGGATCCCCAGAGCCTAGAACATAGTGAGAAGTCAATAAATGCTCCTTGCATGAATAGATGAATCGATGGATGAGATAAGACCAACTACCTAAGTGACTGGAGAGGGGGGAGTACAACACAGGGAGGTCCACCACAAAGCTTTATGCCTTGAGGCTTTTAGTGTGAATCTGGAGAGATACAGGAAACCATCTAACTCTCAATTGATGCTAGCAGGCTGAACCCAGCTGCCCTGAAAACTTGGCATGGTATATACAACAGAGTCTCTATTAACCGAACTCAAGCAACTGGCATTTATCGAGCATCTGTAATACTGATCCCTACTGGTTCCAGTTAACTAAGAGTCTACTGTACTGTGTTAGTCCAGGTCTTCTGAGAAGCAAAGGCTAAAATGAGGTTAAACATGCAAGGATTTCATTAGGGGAAAAGTCCTGAGACAGAAAATGAGGAGGGAGGCCAGGAGACCCATCAGATAGATAGAGGGTCTGAGCCTCAATGAAGATGATAGGGAAGGATGGGTGGAAGAGTCCTAGATCACTGAGCTGTCTAAGGAAACCTCTACAAGTCTGTCAGGGAATCCTAGACCTGAAGCTGGCCATTGGGAGCCTCGTGTCTTCCAGGAGCCAGCCTGCTGTAGTACCTATCCGTGCCATGCTCAGTCTTCTGCAGGGAGCAGCCTTGGGGCCTTTGGTCAGTTCCAGTCCTGGCAGCCAGAGGTCTGCCGGGCGTATGCTCATTGCTACCACATACACAGTAGTCCTTGAGAGCATGGGATTTGTGGTCTGGACAATCTAGGTTGGATCTTGGCTCTTACTAGCTGGTTACCTTAGACAAGTTATTCAACCCCTCAAAGCCTCATTTTCCTTATTTGTAAAATGGAAATTACAATTCCAACCGCTCGGAATTATCGCGATCAAACACTCACATAGTGAGTGCTTCATAAACGGCAATTGTCATATTCCTGACCATTATTACTAAGAACAGTTAGGACCTGAGAGCAGCCCCCACTGTTGCACACGTGTATTTGAGTTTTAAGAGTCTATCCCAGGCACATGGGACATGAGCCTAGAACCACAGTTTCACAATAGCACAATTCAAACAACTAAACCAGTCTGTCTACAAACAAAAGGTCACAGGGGCTTTCTTAGTTTAGCTGTTTCCTGGAGGGGAGGCCAAGGTGGGTTGTACTGTGTTGGAATCCATCTACAGCCACAACCCCCTCTTCTTTCTTCCATTTGCTGTGGTTCATCTGCAGAGTCCTCAGCTGCCCCTGCCAGCTGTCTGCCTTGGAAGGAAAGCGTGGTCAGAAACATTCCCCCGCAAGAACGAGATCATTCCTGGGCTCTGTGCTATGCTGCACATACTCTGAGCACCTGTTGTGGAACTTGGCCTGCTTTTGTCTCTGTGACCTTCATTGTTTTTCTAAACTCTGGCCCACTTTCTGGTAGTGGTCACTGCCCGGCTACTGCTGGCTTCTGGCCCATGATGGAGTCACATGCTGCTGGCTCAGGCCTCTCACAACAGGGCTGACCCTCACGCCTTGGTGTCAGTAACAACCAACAAACAACTTGCGAAGAAAAGGAGCCCCCAGACAAACTGGAAACCATCCTATTAGCTCTTCCTCTACAACCTCAGAGGCCTTTTCTCCAACCTCCACTTCTTAGAGAGTCACCAAAGACACACAATGGGATTTTTATTTTATTTTTTTTTAGTCTTTCAAGAAATGACCTTCAGTTTTTCTGACTGAAGATTGAAAATTAAACTAAGAAATATTTATTTTTGTTTAATAATTAACAGCATAAGAAAGCTGAACAAACTGTATTTTCTAGAATGATTCTCTCTATTTTATAGGGACTTTTCCAGGTAATTTTAAGTTTCCGTGTTGAAGCTGGAATCCTCAGGCTACCTTGTTTCAGCATGATGTTGGAAGGTAGGGGGTTAGAAAATACAGGAAGTGGCTGAACCCTCCCGACCACGCTGAACTGGGCATTCCCTCCTGAGGGAAGAGGCGTTCACGCACTGAAGTGGAAGTAAAGACTCAAAGCAGAAACAGGCTGGCTACTTGCTCATGGCCTCCAACACCTCTGCTTGTGGCTTGTCCTCCCAGCCAGAGCTAGGGAAGTGCTAGGCCAACCTGACACCAGACACACCCAGTGTCCGGGACTGAGAATCCTCATCACCAGGGTCAAACGATGGTTGGGCCACCTTCTGCCGCCATGACACAAAAAAATAATTACAAGCTTAGTAGTCTCCCTCCGTGTTACACCACCTTCACCTTTTATTTGCATTTATCCTTCTCACTAATTAAAAAATCAATCAGATTTGGTTTCCTTGCAAATCCAAATTCTTAACACGTGATGCCCCAAAGTAAAACCTGAGCATTCTCACGCTCCTACTTTCAAGTCAACCGTCCATTACCCACCTGGACCCAGGTGGGTCACTTCTGTGTTCTTGGCTGTCCGCCTCCACGTTAACACACAGTGGACAAGGCAATGTGATTTCGGAAGCTCCGTCCAGCCGTGCCATTCTGTGAGTGAAACCCCACTGGCCTCGCCAACCCCACTCCCACTAAGCACAAGAATGCAGTCCTTTGATCTTCCGTGAACATTTCTCCCCAACGAGCCCAGTTTGTTATGTGTGCTATGAGCTATGCAGCGTAAGAGCACACTGTCTGGTTCAGGGTCACAGGCATGAGGGCAAACTATCATTTTCACCATTATTGTATATTAATTATAGAAACCTAATCAATATTGGGATGAAGATCAAGAAAAATCTATTCCAGTGATTTGTACCTTCTCAGAGGGAGGTGGGAGTGTTTGCAAAGATCTTGCCAGATGGATGAATTAGAGTGAAGAAAATGTGTAGCTTTTCAAGCTTAGTCAATAGTCTATTATAATTTCATATTAAATTCTTTCAGTTATTATATTTGTAATACGAACCATGCAAGAGGGACGTCTGTCAAAAGGAAGCCTAGGTTAAAACAGTTTGGAAACCACCTCCCTGTCATCCTGGCAACCTTCTGTCTACCTCCCTGCCACTCCCTCAGCCTCTGTGCCCCTCCCACAATGGCCCACACGACCCTATTCTTTTTCACTTGTCCTCTCCAGGATATTGCAGTCCCTTTGTATGTTGTGTTTTGCAAATCCAGCAATCACAATACAGTTGATTTCTCCTTTGGTCAGGGTTCAGCAACCTTCCAAAAATAGGAGTGCCAGGCACAGACCTCTGAAGGGGATGAGGGGAGTGGCTCATTCTTACAAAGTGGGCAAAAAACACCTGAAAGGCTCTCAAGCACAGAAACCTCCCCCACCTCCACAGTCTACTAATAAAAGCTCCAGCTGCATTATCACGCTGGGGACAATGCAAATGCCCTGGGGAAAGGTTCAGCTTCTCTGGTCACTCACACCCTAGTAAGAATTATTTTTGAATGTTCAATCATCAGGGCTTGAAAGACACTTGAGAATCATTTAGAGCAGACGTGTCCCGCTCTAAATCTGAATGAGCATAATGAGATGTGTTTACAACGCCCCCCCTTTTTTTTTCTCATCAGCTGTCATTAGTGCTAGTGTATTTTATGTGTGGGCCAAGACAGTTCTTCTAATGTGGCCCAGGGAAGCCAAAAGGCTGGACACTGCTTATCTACAGCACATTTCCACTGAATAAAGGATATTTTTAAAAAATCATAGTCAATCTCTACTTGAACATTCATAGTAACAAAAGCTCCTTTCTTGAAAGAGTCTACTCCACTGATGGGCATTTGGGATTTTCTATGAAAGCTCATCTTTACCTTCAGCCCACCCCTGTAGAATCTGTTAAAATGGTTCTGCCAGCAAAGGAAATCTCAACTTAAAACTCCTTAAACAATAAAGACATTCATCTGTGAGAACAGAAAGTCCAGCAGTTGGGCAGATTTGGGGGTTGGCTGACATAAGGGTTCAGTGATGTCATCAAGGCCCCAGGTTCTTTCCATTTCTCTATTCTATCATCTTCAGCAGAGTTTCATTCTCAGATGGTAGTGGCAATTTGCAGGTTCACTTTAGACACAACATAGTCCAAAGAAAAATATCACCTCAAGCACAGAATACAGACTCTGATTGTTCCAACATGTCACATTAACAATAACCATCACTGGGGGGAGATGCCATGCACTCACTGACTCTAGTAATCATCCAGGGTGGAAAGAATTCTGGAACTTCCACCATAACGTCTAGCATTCCTACCTCCCAGGAACCTCCAACTGAAATAGAGTTCTCCCTTGCCCCACAACTCAGAAACACAGCCACACTTTCCACAAAATGGCTCGTACAACATGTCCCCAAACTCTTTGTTGTCCTCCTGTGGACATTTTCTAGTTGGTCAGTTTCCTCCTAAAATGGTGGCCCAGAATGAAACACAATTCTTGGTAGAATGCAGTGAAATTACAATATTCTAAGACTGGGGAGCTATATTTTTATTAATGTAGCTTAATAGTATAATAGCTCTCAGTGGCACATCATAACTGCTAGTTCATTATCAATCAAGTAGTCACCTGTAACTCTCACAAGGTAATGCCACACTGGATTTCTGCCATGCTATAGTAGTTGAATTGCTCTTACAGACCTAAGAACCGAACTTAGGATCACCCCAATTGAACTAGATCAAGCTAAGTCTGAACAATGCTTCTGCCACTCAGTGTCTAACAACTGCCCAGCCACCTACAAATGTTATCCATCTATAAATCTGTATTAGTTTGCTAGAGCTGCCATAACAAAATAACACAGATTGGGTGGCTTAAACAACAGAAATCTATTTTCTCACAGTTATGGAGGCTATGAGTCCAAGATTAAGATGATGGCAGGTTTGGTTTCTTCTGAGACCTTTCCTTGGCTTGCAGATGGCTGGCTGCCTTCTTGCTCTGTCTTCAAATGGTCTTTCCTCTGATCTAGGTCCTAATCTCTTCTTATAGGGACACCAGTCACATTGGATTAGGGCTAATTCAAATTACCTCACTTTAACCTTAATTCTCTCTTAAAAGACTCAGCTCCAAATAGTCACATTCTAAGGTACTAGGGTGTAAGATTTCAATATATAAATTGGGAAGAAGGGGACATAATTCAGCCCAAACAAATTTGATATTTGACTTTTGTATATGCCTCAAAGTCAGAGAAAAACTGGACAGGAAACCTAAAACCAGAGTCTCTGGTACTCCACTAGACAATCCCATTAAGAATAACCATTACTCCAATTACCTTCTTGTGTTATGCTGCGCTCGGTCACTTCGGAGAGGGATTTTGACTAAATTTGGGAGTGTGTGGAAGAGATAGGTCATTCTGGAAACTAGAGCACTTCCAGTTGAGCAAAAAGAGGGCTCTATTAGGGTGTTTCCCCAGTCAGAGTGGGTGACTTGGAACATGCAAGTGCCGAATAGGGGCTGCTGAGTAATGAGTCATAATGGAGAAGGTTGAAGGAAAAAGAACTAAAAGTTATCAAAAGGCAAATTCATTTGCTTCCCAATTTTACCTTGGACATGGGAGCAGCAACTGAAATTGAGACACTGAAAATTATCCTGAATGCTCATAGCATAGACTGATATTCCTGTCTTCATTGCTTCAGGCTGCAATTAGCCAGGTGGGCACTGATGACTTGGCATTTTGCCTGGACTTAAATAAAGATCCATGTTTCCATAGACATGATGAATGGAAGGCGATTGGTATGCTTTCTCAATCTTATGCTCTTTAAAAAATATACACACACAAATATAAATAATAAATAAACATATGAGGTACTATTAGATCAACAACTCATAAATACTAAAGAATTAAGTAGGTAGCACTAAAGAGTAGGAGTTAGATAAACAAACACCTGTTCATAATTAGCTCATTTACTCACTGATCCCTAACTGTTCCTTCTGAGATTAAACCTCTTCATTTGAGGCAAAAGCCTGCTCTCTAGGTAGATTTATAATTCTAGTGCCTGAAGGTTTAACATAATATTATTAACCCCCCGCCACGTTTGTTTGCTTGTTTGTTTGTTTGTTTGCTTGCTTGCTTGTTTTTCCTTTGTGCTGGTTTGAGCAAGTACTCAAAAGATGGGAAATTACGGTGAGAGGGTCCGTAAAGGTCACTCAGCTCAGCTCCTGCAAGGGCTGTCTGGAAAGTATCCAGCCATGTAACTGTTCTCATCACGCTGACGATGGCTGGATTTTTTCCAGACAGCCCTCATCTATCAGAGGCTTGAGATCTTTCCCAAATGCCTACTTAAAGCCAATGATACTGGCACATGGGAGTTCACCTTTGCAAGACCTGCCTCCTCTCAAGGAAGCTCTGTCATCTTCCATGTCCTCAAAGAAACAACCATCAAGGGAGAAAAGAAGCACTGTTTTTCATTCCCTGCTCTAATTTGTACTGCCTTGGTAACCATTAAGGATCAGTCTGTGACAACGTGATACCTAGGTGGAGAGAGAGCTGCATGACCCCATCCTTTTTTTTCCCTTTCTTTTTTTGTGTGTGTTTTTTGTTTTTTGTTTTTTGCACCATTAATAGATGCTTTTTAGCCACTTCACCAACTGACACGGAGCTTCGCCTCTGGTCTTTAATCAAAACCTTAGCAGGGTTTTACATAAACTGAAATTTATATTCAATCATCACCATAGCAACCATTACACAGAATTAGATACAACTTCTTCCCTTCTGATATAATCTACTTTTTTAAAAAGCTGCTTTTCCCTTTACTTGCAAATCCAAGCTATTTAGAAGATAAGCATTAAAAATCTATTTTGAAAAAAACTACATTCAAACAGACTATCACACGGTTCTAAAAACAGACGTTTGAAGTGGTTTCCAGACCACTTAGCGCCATACTTTCTCCCTCCATTAGCGGCGTACATTGCTTAAGTCTCAAGGCTTTGGCCCTGCGCTGAGAATTGTTAAAATCAAAATGGAGCTTCGCTGCTAAGTTTGACAACCATCCCTTGAAAGATGCCCCAAGATAACAACCCTGAGCTACGGCAGAAAATTCTGCTAATTTCAAAAGGGGTATTTGCACCCACCTCATTACTCCTATATGTCTCACTCCCTTACTACTTACAGCCCCCGGAACTGGGCAACTGAGTTGAACTGAAATGTGAGACAATAAAATTAAGTCGTTTTCCATGTGACAAATAATTTGATCTTGTTTATTTAAAGCCAAACTATAATGTAGCAATACTCTAATTATTCTATTGTCAAATGTTATTGAGCACTAGATGCTACCTGAGAGCTGTGTCTCATAAAGATGAGTGAGACTTCGTCCAAAGACTGCAAGAACTTCACTTGTCTAATTCCATAGTCTGGCAGATGTTTTATTCCAAAATGTCAGGGAAATCTCAATGCATTTTCTCTGAACAAACGCTCAAGGTTGTGTCATGTCTATATATAGGAGATGATGCCTGTTCCATGGCTGTGCCCATGACCCCAGTCTGAACACCGGAAACTAAACTGATGGCTGATAGTTCACTTTCATTTCTAAGACCCAGTGTAACAGACCTCACCAGAGGACATTCACTTTGGGATTTCTGAAAATGTCCTGATTTGTTCCCAATGCAAGTCTGCCACTTACAAGATATGGCTGAATTTCACCCCAAATGATAAAGAAGGCTCCCCAAAATGTTCCTAATAGTCAGGTGTTGTGAAAAGCAAGGAAAGAGAGCTCTTGAAGGTTCTCAGTCTCATTCTTTTTCTTTTTTTATCCAAGACCATTGACATAGCTAGTAGGCAAGGGCAGGTGGCAGAGGGGTATTTCCAAATAGTTGCCAAAATATCTTACATGCTTAGAAATGAGAAATCTTACATATAAGTGAGAGAGTGTATGTGGGGGAAATGCTACACAAGGAAGGAGATGCTAGTTTCATCTCAAGCTCCAGCCCCAGTACAATGGGGTGGGTGCCTAGAACGCTGACGACGACCACTGATGGGCCAAATCCTGGCACAGTGAGAACAGACGCCTTGAAACATCAACGACGTCTGATCCGGGAGCCTGCAGGCGGCACTGTACTACGTCCCCACAGTCCAGACCATGAGAGGGGCAGCATGGGCTGTGCTGGAGGGGGAGCAGGGAAATACATGCCACTGCGTTACCTGGGAGTGTGTAGCAATAATCAAAAGGAAAATTCCACTGCATTCAAATACCAATGAACCTGTGTCAGCGACCTTAAGAAAAACTTTTGAGGCACACTAGCAGAATTTAAGGCAGAAATAGGTACCTTCCAAATGCCTGGAAAAGATAAGAGCCAACCAAACACATTCCATATTGGGGGGGGGGGGGGGGAAGCACCAAGAAGCATAAAAAAAGAAAAGAAAACCTAAATGTGATCGCAGAAATCAGCGATCAGAGCACCTGAGATGACACCTTCTGACAGATACGCCATGCTGCCAATTAACAAGACAAGCTGAGGATAAGGTTCAAATCCTTTTGTAAGAGATGTGGAGTCTCACCAATACATGCATTGCAGCCTGCACCAGAGTTCTTGGCTTTTCATTTGTTTTTGCTTTTTCAAAGATAAGTAGGAAGATTGCAATCTATGCAACACAGCCTCGGGGTAATGATGCGTATGTGTGGCTTTTGTGGTTCAAGGAAGCAAAGAACGTCATTTTTATCTTAGGGCTGTAGAATTATTGCTTTTGAAAAATATAAAAATATATATATCCACAAAAGCCACAAAATTCAGCTTGTGAGTTATTTATGTCTTGATTTTTTTCAGAGTTTCTTAGATGGTCAATGTAGAATCCAGAAGGACCCCCGCATGGTTTTCAAGTTGTCGTTCCAGTGGTTGTCAAACTCAAGGTGCACAAACCTATATCACTGGTGTCAGTTAAGCAAAGAGAGAGCACCACCAGGCTGCCCTATCCTGTTCAGGTCCATGCAGCTAGGAGGAGTAGAGGTGCTGATCATCCTCACCTGCCTCTAGTCTCTGCTGCCACTTCCAAAGCTAGATTAACAGCAAATGATGGGCCCCATATCTCCCTCAATGGGAATAACTATAGCTCCTTCTTGCCCCGTTGCAGAAGGAATTGTCATAACTAACATGCGTTCCAAGGGTAAAAAGTTTATTGAGCATTTACTATATGCTGGGCAGTGAGCTGGATACTATTTTGCAGCTTGCTTTCTGTCTTAGCTCATGGACAGCTGTCCTCCAACTGGTCTTCTTGCTTCAGTTCCCAAGGACCTCACAGTCTTTGGATTATGGAGATCGAAACATCATAACTCCAAAGCAAAGACGAAAGGTCAACAATAGGACATTACCTACTATGTTCACCATGAAAAAGGACAGAAAAGTGACAAGAGTGAGCTCTCCAAAACTGGCTCTCCCAATTTCCACATCTTAGAATCGGAATCATTTAGGATACATTAACAAAAAGTTAATAAACTTATAAAATTCATTTTCCTCTAGAAAAGAAGGTTAACAAAAATCTTTCTTTTTTCTTTTTTTTTTAAGTATTGGGTTACAGGCTCATAATGAATAAAGAAAAACTGAGGCTTGTTACATCTCTGACTTTCTGAGGCTGATCTCAAGAAGGACCAACATTCCCTAAAACAGAAAATGGAACAGGATAGCGAATGGGGCTTGGGGGACAGGAAAGGTGCCTGAGCTGGCTGAGACACTCCCACATATGTACACACTAACCCCAGGAGCTCCATATTTACCTGCTTAATACACTGGTGGTGTACATAGGTTTTATTCAGAGGACAAAAAGGTTCTGCTGCTAAAAAAGAAAAGAAAAAGAAAACGAAGAAGAAGAAATACTCCAATAAAATGGCAGAAGTAGGGAGGGGCTAGATGGTAGAGAGCTTTGAACTGTCATACTAAGGAGTCTGGACTTCATCCTATTGCCAAGGGGCCCCCATTTGGGCTTTAGGAAAGTCATTTGGGCCATTTGGTGAAGGGCTAGAACAGTATGAAATAGAAACAAGATCAATTAAGAGACAGTTGTCTACAAGCTAAGATAAAAAACGTTATATAAAAGGTACACAGTACTCCACAAGAAACTCTTCCACATATGTATATGCCATAAATTCACAGAAAATGATCAATTAATTTAAAAAATCAAGTTGCAGAATAATATGTACACAACAACTCTACTTACAATTTTAAAAAATGACTGCGTGTGTTTTATAAATTCATAAAAATGGTCTGGAAAGATATACACCAAAATGATTATGGTAGTTAACCTCTATGAAAAAGAATGAGGATTTGGGAAACTGGATGAACATTTTTACTCTTTCTTCTATAGATCTCTGATGGCTAGAAAGAAATTTTATAACAAGCATGTATTACTTTATAATTCTTAAGAGATTTCTAAAACTCAAACAGTAAAAGATTACCATAAAATAAAGATATAGTTTTTGTGACAAGAAATTATCAGGGCTTAAAACCAAACCAGTAGCCATCAAAACAGAAATGAAGCATGAACTCAGCAGACAGATGCTGACAAAAGCATAGAGGTGAGCCTGGGTAAAGCGGGTGGGGAAGGAGGCTGGGATGTGAGGTATTGCCATTTATCTTCTGTTACATTTCCTGATAGCCCCATGAGAGGGGTATTCTCGCTTCATTCTACAGACAATGAAATGGAATCTCGGAGAGCCTTGCCCCCAAACCCAGAACTGGTTACCAAAGCCAGAACTAGAACCTTGCTTGGCCCATCTTACTTCAAATACTGCCTTGGCCAACTGCTTTCCTTCATACCCAGGGCCCTCTTAACTGCCTTGTTCATGCTCAAGTGCTGACGGATGCAGCAGCTAGTTCTGACGACACAGTGGGCACTGGGGAAATGGGAAAGGCTGAAACTTACTCCCATCACCCCATTGCACGGCAAGTCCCAGATGCTGAAACTAGCCATTAACAGACAATGCCTGCATGCCAGCTTAGCTCATGAGGATTTTTGAGAGCAGAGAAGGACTATGTTTTCTACAGCATCTGTAATGCCTCTGTAGTGTCTAATATAAAACCAAGTCTTAACTAAACTCACTGAGTGGGTGTTTAATAAGTATACATTAATGGAAGGGCAGCAGGATCACCTGAAGCAAATATGAAATTCTATTTGATTCTTTATTTAGATTGAATGTTCAGAAAGCATTTTCTTCTCACCAATTCAGGATATAGGCAGTCAATGTACAATTGTGACAAATAATGACTGCAACCCTACCAGAGAGTAATTTAATCACTCTGTTACAAAGCAGCTTCAGTAGAAAAGTAACTATGATATCTGTGTTCCAAGACTTCAACCAAATAGCCAACCAAGCAAATAGCATTTACTACTATCTCTGTGTGCCCATACTGTCCTAGGTACAATGGAAAATCCCACAGAATGATAATATATGGGCCCTCCTCCTGAGGGATTTATATGCCAGCTGGGGAACCAACTTGAAATTCAGGAAATGATTAGACAACTGCTGGCTACCTAGGGCTGTCCGGCAAATGAGTTCCACAACAGTCCAAAGAAAAGAGAAACAAACCATGGATACTAGAATTTAAAGAACAGGGACGTAGGCGGTAGAGTGAAGGGCAGAGACAAAAAAGACAGGGCTTCTCCCCAGCTTCTTAGAACCATAATGGCATTTCACAGTATCCAGAAAAGCATCCATAGCTTTTAGGCCATTCACTCCCCAGCATGGCGTGGCCACTCAGCCAGAACTTTTTAATGCCCTCACCACGCTGTGTATGTTTATGTGCCAAGGGACTATTGCAGATTTAGGAATAAACAACCCCACTCCACCCCAACACGCCTTGGGCTTTTCACTGTTTATTCAATAGGCAAGAATGCACATCAGGCCTTTGCTCATTCTAGCCAACCATCATTCCCCACCCACCCCACCCATGATGAGGCAAACACATCACCTAAGATCTCTAGGGTAAATAACCACTGGTAGTAAAGAGGGGTTGGTGATAAGAATCAAAGGACAAGAATAAGATGTCAGAGGAACTTGGCACTTGATGCTATCTCAATAAAATACGCTAGCTTATGGAAATTTACTAATATTTTATCAGTAAATCCGTGTATACTAAATCCTTTTCATTTAAGTAGAAGCTATATGCTTTTAGTTCTATGTCCAACTGTCACTGGGGAAAGGCTGCCTCAAAAATTAGGGTCGGCCTTGTCGATGAGCTGAAACAATCTCTCCAAAAGTTATTTTAGTCATACTGCTGCCCTAACCAACAAAAAGCCAAGAGAAGCAAAGCTCTTTTTTTTTTTAATTTTAAAAATTTTCAATTACAGTTGGCATACAATATATGAGGTTGGACAATTAATTTTGCAAACTCATCCTAGAAAAAGTGCTATATACCTACCTCATTGCTGAATATCACCACAGTCACCTTCAAAGTACCTCCCTTGGGAAGCTATGTACCAATACCAGTGCCTAGTCCACCCTTCAAAGCAATTTTGGAACTCTTATTCTGGAATGGTCTTCAGAGCTGTCATCATCCCCAAAATCTAACAATTCAATTCATGAACTTGCCACCGCGTGCTTACGTTGGCAGCGTGGTGCAAACAACTCAGTAAGGTGTCATAACCTAGCTTTAGGTGTCCAACAGAGTGATTAGACATTTATATACCTTACAAAGTGATCACCCCAATAAGTCTACTACCCATTAGGGCAAAGCTCTTTATCCTGATGTTGAAGGCTCCTCTCCCGCTGACTCAAGTTGATCTTTGTAATTCTCCCCCCACCCCCACTGTCCCTTCCCAACCACTTCTTACCCCAAATTCAAACGCATTCTCTGCTTTCCTACCCCTCTGCATTGCCCATTTAGTTCCTTTGTCCTGGGACGTCATTCCCTCCCAGTCTCACCAATGCCTCTTGAAATCCGACCCTCTACTTCAGTGCCGTATCCTCCATCAAGTTTCCAACTGGCCATCCTGTTGAAAGTGCTTTCTTGTTTTCTTAATTCTATATGCATGCCGGTTCCATAGGAGGCATCTATTATTCTTATGTGCTGAACTCACCCATTTACTTGGCTATTTCCTCTTTCTCCACCCCACAATCAAGCACCAAGTCCTGCTGTTTCTGCCTGCTTTTCACCTCTTCAAAATGTGCCTTCCTCTGTATTCCCCCTGACTCTGCTCAGCTCAGGCCCTCATCACCTCTCCCCTGAATGATGCATTCACCTCCTGCCCAATCTCCAGCCTCCAGCACTGTGCACACAGCCACCAGCCTGAACTTACTGACAATCAATTCTGATTATGTAGGACCCTGACTTTCTGCTATTCAATGTCTCCCCATGGCCTTCTGAGCAGTCTAAGCTACTTAGATCAATATAAGACTTCTTAGGATCTGATCACCCCTCTAGCTTTCCCATGAAAGCACTAAGACCAGTGGTTCTAAAACTTTAGTGCCCATGAGAATCACCCAGGGTATTTGTTAAAAATTTCATATACCCAGTCCATGTCACACAGACAGTCAGGTTCATTAGGTAGCTGGGAGAGCCCAAGAACATGAATACTGAAGGGGAAAAGAAGGGTAGGGTTCAAATATTCATGTAGAACATAAATACTTACAAAAATATGAGGTTCAAAATATTTGGTTTTTGATCAAAACCAAAAATATATGGTTCTGATGCAAGTATTGTGAGGCTCACACTTTGAGAACACAGAGATATGTGACATTGGGACTGGAAACAATTTTTGAGAAGCCATTGAATGAATGCAGTGGTTAAGGCTTAGAGCCTTGGGAACAAGCCTGAAGTTCCTGTGTACCATTGGGAAGGTCACTCAAAGTTTCTGTGCCTTATCTGCAAAATGGAGACAATAACAGCATTCCTTGTATAGGTTAAGATTAAATGACATCATCATAAAATGGTTAGCACAGTATTTAGCACCGTAAACATTCTCCAACTGGTTCAAAGTGAAGAAAACCAGTTAAAAGCAACATGGTCCAGGGTTGAAAGAGACTTTAGGGGTTTCTTCTTCAGCGTTGTTGACAGATGTTCATCCAACTTGAACCTGAAGGCTGCCAATGACAAGGCCTCTGGCCACCACCTCCTGATGCAGCGTGCTCCTTGGTTAAGCCAGGTGTTAACTTCTTCCTTAAACCTAGTAGAATTCTGCTTGACAGTTACCCTTGTCCTTAAACCCTAACCTGCCTTTTGAAACATCATCAAACAATGCCACTCTTATTTCCATAAGAGTGTGTCAAATATCTGAAAGTAGTCATATCTTGCCTTGGTGGTTTCTTCTTTGGAAAGACAATAAAGTGTAATGGATGAAACTCTGAGTTCAGAGTTAGAGACCTGGGCTGTCTCGAGCCAGCTGGGTATCCTTGGGAGTTCTGACAATGCTGAGCCTCAGTTCCACTACCCCAAAAAGCTGTAATTCCGTGATTAAACACCCTCTGGTTATTTCCTCTATTCCTCCGGCACAGGCATGTTTCCAGACCCTTCGTTATGCCAGTTACCTTTGCACTGCCTGACAAAAACAAAGCAGCGGTCCTCTTTGGGAAAATTCTTGACCCCTTCACTCTCACCAAGTAGTTTACATGGAAGCTGCCAAGTTTTTAAAATTCCCACACCCAGGCTATCAACGCCGGCCATTCACAGTCCTCCAATTCCATGGCCGCAGTTAATTGGCCTAGAGTTAGGTACCTGACCCAAGTTCAACTAAATAGACCCTGCCCTAGGATTTTTAAATTTGAGATCTCAGAGAACAGTATCAATTCCTCTGTGGAATTGGAATTGGAAGGAATGAGGTGTGACAGCTCCTAGGGGCTGTAATTCTCCTTCCTGGAGATGACTTGCCCGAAAAATGACACCCACATGCAGAGAGACACAGAAAGGAGAGGTGGAGAGGTAACACTGTAGATGGACTTCAAGTCCTAGGTTCCAGTGGTCTCTGAGGACCAGTGACACTCCTGCCCTTCCCACAGTTAGTTTAATTCCTCTCTTGCCAAGTTGAGGTTCTCTCCTTACAAACAGACAAGTCCAGAGGACCGTATTTTGCCATGTAGAATGCACTCCTGTGTATAATGCGCACCCACATTTTTTACCGTAACTTTCAGGGAAAAAAATGTTTCACTTTAACTTTTTAATTCAAAATTTTATTTGTTTATATTTAGGTACTTGTTTTTTGTATTATAAAGAAATTTTATCATTTGTTTTTTAACATATTATGGTACAAGAAATTTTATGTAACAAATAATTACAAAACACAAGAACAAATACAAGGCCCAAGAAATTTTATGTACACAGTTTTTATATAAAAAAATCAATTATCGTATTCCAGGGTATTATATTGCATATGGATGTTGTTATTGATTTCTAGAGTTACAGTTTTAACTCATAAGCATAAATTAAAAAATTAAAAACATGTATACAGATATGGAATTAGTACTATCCGTATATAATGTGCACGCTTATTTTTCCCTCACAAATTTGGACAAAAATGTGTGCATTATACATGGCAAAATACAGTAATACATTCACCTTTCTAAGCAGGACTCACATGGAGATAGTTCTGGTCATCTGTTTTTCCTTTTCACTCCCCCAACCTAACTCTTCACTCCCACAGCAATCTGCCAACAGCTACCCCAGATGGGTAACTAGAGTCTGTGTAACGTAGGAAGGGCTGTTGCTTCTTACAGTATGGCCATTGTTCAGAAGAGCAGCTCAAGACTGTCTCTTAGAGCAGTCCTGCCACCTTGCTGATTTATACTGAGCATACAGTCACCTCCTCAAACTCCCAGTGCTTTTTCATGTAAACATGGAAGCCAGGATATTTCCTTTGCCATGCTATAATTGTGTAGTTCAGTTTGCTTTGTTTTATGGAGGATAAGGTTTTAGACCTAATTGCAAATAAACAATTAGCCTTGCTAAAGGTTGTATTGGGGTCAGTGTTCCAGCCTATCAAGATTGCTTTGACTCCAGATTCTCTCATCAGTGGCAAAGCTTCCTACTTGTCTATCAAATGCAATGGGTTACAGATGTGCCAATATACTCCTTCCCTCAGTTCTCTGCTTGATGAAATGAAGTTTGGGTCTCCAAACCAACATTAGAGGCTTCTGATTCTGGCAGCCTTATCATTTTCTGAGTATTCCTATTTCACATCTCCATAATGATGGTAACATAGAGAAGCTAAATGTTTTATAACATAAAAGTATTTACTGACAAAATGCTCATTTACAAAACTGGTCCTCATGTAACATCTCTGCTTGCTTAATCTTAGTCTATATTCTCATTTATAAAGTCTTATTTTTATGACTTCTTCTTCCCTAGATTTAGGAATTCTCCACAATAAACTATAAATGTAATGCAGTTTGGTTATATGGGGTAATTCTACCACAGAAATGTTTTTCCACACTTTACATGCTTTAAAAAAATGAGTCAACTGCTAACGCCATTCTTCTTCTATCTGCTTGTTTTGATGGCCATCAACCTTACTGCAAGGTTTAACTATAGCTATAGCCTCAAACATTAGCTGTATATGCAAAAGGAAACTTATTTTAGTCCAGTTTAAAAGTAGAGCATTTTCATTTCATCATCAGCCTCCCCTCTATTTCCTGTGTTATCAGATGTTAAAGAGAGCCAGCAGTTTGTTTGTTAAACTGGCAATTTTGCAAATAACACATGCACATTCAACCAGCATTCTTTTAAATAAGAACCTAGTATGAGTCTAACCTTGTAAGAGTGATAGGGAAGAATATATATGTAGAAGACATAAACCCAGAAGAAGAAAAAAAAAGTACCAACGGATTCCTGAACCAACTAGCCAATTCTAGAGGTCTCTTCGAAACCCTACAGATTTCTTCAATTCAATGCTCTCCTTCAAAAAGGACATACCCAGTTTAACCCCTGCTCCTGTCAGACTCACACACACCCATGGAGCAGCCAAGTCCAACTGTTAACTATTAACAGATTCTGTAATGGCATACCTGATTCTTTTGTGGGGTAGGTTGTCCTATCTGGTACATTTTTAAGTATTGATATAGTTTTTTTTTTTTTAATGCACTCTATAGGCCCTGTCTTGCTCTGAATCAACTTGAAGAGTTTCTATTTAGTCACATCCTGTCTGTGTGACCACGAGACAAACTTGATCCAAATGGCGCCAGCAGCACAAACTCCTAAGAAGGAAATTCATAGGAAGGATACCGTTTTCTCCAACTGAGACATTCAACATGGGCGTGAGTGTAAATAACATGGACAACAATCCATGGGTGCACCACCCAGTCAGTCATCCACCCATCCTCCATTTACTGGGCACCTACAACACATAGAACATTGTCACTAGAGATGAGTACTTCTCTTAAACACAGAAACACAGTGAAAATAAAATAGTCTTCAAAAGATTTTTTCCCCCACAGAAAAGACAATTTTATCAATTATTGATTTTGTTCATTTTTCTGTGTCTTGGAAAACCAACTGACCACTGTTTGTGTCTAAATTTTACCAAACTGGCTAAATTAGGAAGTTTTCTGCTCACAAGGCCATATGACAAGTCAACTGTGGTTTCAATAATTTTTCCAGTGGGCAAATAATGTGTTATTTACAGCATAAATCATCCTATTTCCTTGGCCATCTCAGACATATTTTCAGTCATGTGAATGATGCTAGAAACTAAATTGAAAAGCTGTCAAAACATCCTGTAATAGTAGGGAAATTAACAGACCCTTTCTGTCATGCATACTTTTTTCCATTTCCCCATCCCCCATTACCTTCCTATGGACCCACATTTATAAATCTGTATGTAAACTATAACAAACAGTATATATAAAATGTTAAATGCATGCATTCCTTCATTCTCACATAGATAATGGCATCATGTTATTCTCCTAAGACTGAACTTGGGCTACCTTCCATAAACAGAAAGCTATTATTATGTCATTTAAGGTTCTATTTAAAAATCTGTTGTGAAAGATAATTTGTGAGCTGAAATAACATCCTACACCTTGATAGGATTTTGAAAAAGATCAGATTGAGTCCTAGTAAAGTAATGTAAGATATGTAAAATCACACATAGTTAAAATCATGGACTATCATGACTATAAAAGTTTAATATGTCAACTTGTGCTTTCCTTGGCATTTTATAAAGGACAGGAAGAAATCCAGGGTGGCCAAGTGACTTGCCCGAGGTGGCAAAGCCAATTTAGTATCAGAGTCCGTAAATATACACCCATATTTTCCTACTTCTTGTCATAAAGATTGTGATAACCTAAGAAGACAATCCAAATTTGATTTGACAAGAGTAAAATTAGGACTCAAAGATAAGTAGCTGTCCTCTCTGTAGCCCAAACCCAGTGACAGTGCAGACGTGACAGCAATAACACATACCAATACCATGTCACTTCCCCTGACCCAGAAGAGCAACCTAATGAAGCTGAAAAAAAAGGTCAAGGAGCTTGCACAAAGGAACTTAACCTGAAGCTCAAATTATTTAGATTAGCTGGATACAAGCCAACTACTCCCTCATGACTCCATCATTTTTCTCTTTTAAAATTCCTAACTGAAAGTGAAACATGAACACAGTAGAAAAATTAAAACAGTGGAGAAATGTCTAAAACAAAAAGTTCAAAATGTCCTCCATTCACCCAAAAGCAATTACTAGCAACAATTTCTTATGTATCCTTCCAGAAAAAGTTACATATATACATATATATGCATATACACTTACAAACATACATATACAATACATGTATGTGCACACATACATACTGGTATATGAGGGCTGTCTGGAAAGTATCCAGACATGAAATATGAAAAATAGAGGCACATATGGCTGGATTTTTTCTGGACAGCCCTTGTACACATAACTTTAAATACGTATCTCTGTTATGGGCACCCTGGTTTGACTCTGCATTCACAGAGGTTGCCAGGAGCTCAGTCTCACCAGTTCAGATGGTTAACTGGCCATTTCAAGGACAGAAACCCTGTTATTAATTGAAGCTAGTTTTGTCTTAACTGACACTGTGTTTCTGGACCCTGGGGACATAGCTATTCAGCTGACAAAATGAAGAAAAGGGCACAGAAAGCCGAAGAATAGGGACGGGAAGCAGGAACGTGGAGATTAGTGAGGGAAGGAGAGAAAAAGGGAAAGAGGTGTGTTATACCCCACGGGTACCCATTCAGTGCTTTCTGAATGAATGAATGACCACGTAAATGAATGAAAAAGAAACTGGGATAGTCCTATTTTTAACACATATGACACTTACTGTATTAAAATATTACTTGCTACAGCCCAATTCTCTGAAAAGGAAGCATCCTCCTTGATCTACACAGTCTAATAGAGTAGACACTGGCCAAACGTGGCCATTGAACATTTGAAACATAATCTCCACGTGTAAAATACACACTAGATTTCAAAGACTTAGTATTCAAAAGGACATAAAATATCTCATTAATAATTGTTATACTGATTATACGTTGAAATGAGAATATTTTAGAAATACTGGGTTAAGTAAACCATATTATTAAAAATCAATTCACCTGTTTCTTTTTACTCTTTTTATTCAGCTACTAGAAAACTTTAAATTCTATAGGTGGCTCATATCTTTTAGAAAGCACTAGTCTAGAAGGTAGATACCATGACAGCTGTGACAATGACTATCTTTCCATGCTCTATCCCAACACCTAGCACAGGGCCTTAAGAATAGTAGATGTCCAGTAACTATGTACCAGATGAAAGGCTGGCTGCGGTATCTGGACAAGGCAATACTAAGACTTGGACTACAAGGCAGGAGGCCCTGGCCCTGATCCAACCTGCAGCCCAGGACAGCTTTGAATGCAGCTCAACACAAATTCTTAAAACATTAAGAGATTTTTTTGCAATCATTGTTTTTTTTCTTGGGTTTTTTTTTTGTTTGTTTGTTTTTGTTTTTTTTAGCTCATCAGCTAGTGTTAGTGTTAGTGAATTTTATGTGTGGCCCAAAACAATTCTTCTTCCAATGTGGTCCAGGGAAGCCAAAAGAATGGATACCCCTGGAGGCAGCTGTGTGACCTTGGGCAAGTCAGTGAAACTGTCTAGGCCTTTCTTTCTCCTTTAAAATGGAGATAATATCTACCTTATAGTAAAATTACAGGGACCAAATGAAATAATACCAATAAAAGGGCTCTGAAATGGTAAAACAGATGTCAGTTCCCTCCTAAGTTCCAATAATCTCTTCTAGCGATAGCCTAAATAAGCCAGGTGCAAAATAATACTGAAAAAACAGGGTAAAAAACTAACTGATAAAAAATCCTGTATCTGATATTTCCGGCACATGTTGGAAAATCTAGATCAAGACAGGTGCGAACTAGAGATTCTCAAACTAATGGAAACTTCAGCACCCATCACTCCCTTTTCACGGTGTCTCACCAACCACAGTTCACAAAGGGAATTGCAGATGAATTCCTTGAGGGACCACAGAAAGTCTAACAACTGGGAGGAGAACGCTGTCTCTGGATGGCTGATGAAGCAGCAGGGTGGCCATTTCACTACACCACCTGGGGCTCACAGTTTGTAGGAAATTCATAATCCTGGGGGACTCCGAGGCCTCGTGGGAAAAGTTCCATGAGCACAAAAATCTATCATGGGCATCAGTCCTTGTAAACTATTTCAGGCACTGCTAAGAGAACGAGTGTATCTTATTCGACAAGGTGGTCAGGGTACTTGACAAGGATGCTTGGAAAAGCTGTAGCTTTTTAGTGAAGGACTGCACTCACAGCCGGGCATCTTCGTCCCTCTAAGATCATTTCAAAAGAGAAGACTGTATGAAGAAAGTATCCTTCACCACGGGGCATTTAATGAGAAGCCTTGAGGAGCTGACTGCAGACTAATCTGCAGCAAAGAAAGAACAGACCCAATAATGCACAGCCACAGGCAAAGGAGAGCAGAACAAAAATAATCCATTTCAAGAGGCCCAAGGTCAGAGTCTTCCCTTTCTCTGCAAGGCACCACAGAAGCCCCAGAAGTCAATGACTTACCATCAGCAAGGCCACCACGCCAAGGAGAACAAGGAGGGTTCAATGACTTCCTCTTCGCTGTGAAGGATGGCCTCTCTTCCTCTCTCTAAGGGCTGCTGCCTGTGACGTGGGAGCCAATGGTGCTGTGGCCAAACTCTGAGCCCTTGGGACCAGTGCCCCGTGACTTGCCTCGTAATAGCCCCTAGGGACTGAGCTGCTGGTGGCTCATCCAACCAGAACACCAAGGGTCAGGGCAGCAGGCATGGAGCAGAACCGAATGCAGAAGGTTTTTGACCAACCCCCTGAGATTCTGGCTCAGTAGGTCTTGGGTGGAACCCAGGCTCCTGTGTATTAAGCAAAGTGGAAGGGCAATGCCAGTATCCAGCTTGACTTAGGAACCTGTGGTCTAGAGAACACAGGGAAACTTTATTGTCCCTAATCTTTTCTTTTCCCAGAGGTTTCTTCCTCCTTTTTGTCTCCACGAGGAAGAGGAGAGTGGGGAAAGAAGACTCAGAGGAAAGCAAAGCAAAGTGGAGAGCATTCTAGAGTCTGAAGGCCCTCGGTTCCAAAATGAGCTGCTCCCAGTCCTTACGCAAGTCATTTAACTCTCTCTGAACCTCAGTTTTCTCATCTTTGGAATGGCAGTAAAGTCACCTACCCACTCAGATTTGGGGTGATAAATACACGTAAAGTACCAAATGTGGTAAAAGCATCATCTGGTTAGCAGCTCTCATGGGAAGGAAAGGCGTGGGGCAGTTCTCCATATGAGGATCTTTGCAAGAGACACTGCAAATGGAAATAATAGACTTACCCAGGCATGAAGAGAAATTTTAAAAATTAAATAAACTGCAACAACAAAAAGAACTGCAATAACGGGGGCCCTGGATTCAGATTACATGGGGAGAGTGCAGAGATGCATAGAGCAGGCATGTAACCCTATCTCTGTGAGGCTACAGAAATATGGTTAGAAGGAAAACAAGAGAAATTCACAAAGATTTAGGCACAAAGCTGCATGAAGATTTATTGCAACATGATTTATATAAGAAAAACTGGCAATAACCTAAGGATATTTTTTTCATTTTCTTTTTTTTTTAACATTATGATGAACATGTATTACTTTACTTCAGAAAAATAAATGTTTAAATTTAGAAAGATTTTGGAATCCATGTGATCAGTTGAAAGGATTTTTAAATATCTCAATTGTTTTTCTTTTAAACTGCAGTTTAACATTCAGATTAGAACATTAACAGCAACGAAGGAAGGCCAGTTGTGGGCATATCCTTCTAAAATTTCCCATAGGGACATAAGGCAAAATACATTATGATCTGGGGTACCATCAAAACTTCTGAAGCACAAAGGACATGAGGAAAGATGGGGGAGTCAAAGAGAAAATAATTCATGTAAAGCTACCAAATAATATTAGGAGAATTAAGGGTAGCGTTTCCCTTCCCCCTCAACACACAGAAACCCACACACATACACATGCAATTATGAGAACTTTTGAAATAAAACTCAGTATCACCCACCAAGTCCTTTCCCACACAGACTAACAGAATCTATTTTTGTATTCCAGTGAGATTTGCAGTAAAGAATAGAGCTCCCGTAAAGAGGAAATAATTTCTGTGCTGTAACTGGGTTTTTCTCACTTCCTTCTTTTAAAGAAATCATCCAAGTCCAAAAACTTCAGAACAATAGTACAGTCTTCTATGCACTAGGTATCTATCGCAGCAGATGTTTTGGAACTAAACTGAATCAGTTAGAAGGTTCTGGGTAATTTGCCTTCTCAGAAAACTTATAATGATATAGTACAGTGCTGGGAGCTGGAAGCAACCTTCCAAATCATCTGGTCCAACCCTATCATTTTACAGATGAAGCTCTTAGAAAATACACTAGCTGCTCCAACACACTACAGACTCTAATTAAAATATCTGCTGAATTTTTAAGGTGGCTGACAAATTTGGAGAGAGGGGGTGGGAAATAAAACCTCCAAAACCTTTTTAGTGGAATAATAATTATGATCAAGGGGTCTATTAAATCAAGAAGGCTTAAAGGTTGTGGTGAAAGTATACCCCCACTCCAATATCAAGACCACTTACATCTGGAAAACTGAGAGACTGAAAGTTACCAGACCTAGCACATGGAACCTGTGAGTAGGGGCACAGGAAGAAAACTCAGGAGCTCTACCCTGAAGTCTATTGGCCTATGTGCCAAGCACTGGCCTACTTTTATACAGAAAGTTGTGGGTGGCCAGGAGTGACCTTGATGTGATAGTGCCTCCATTTCTAGAAAGTGGAGATTTGAGAAAATGGTGCATGCACAAGAGGTACATGACCATTGACCTTAATAAAGGAAGGGTGGCTTCGACCCTAGTTCACTCCTCTGTTGACCCCTGACCAGCAGCATCAGCACCACCTGGGTTGTTGGTTAGAAATGAAGAATCCTAGGCCCTACCCAGATTTACAGAATCAAAATATGCATATTGACAAGATCCCCAGGGCCTCCTGAAGGCAAGGAGGTTTGAGAAGCACTTACTCAGATAACGGGGCAGCAAGAAAAAGTGTAACTGATGACTTATAACCACCCATTTAAGTTTCTGCAGTAACTACCTCCATCACCAGCTCTATTCTCTAAAACTTTTGATCTTTAAACCTTGTTATACATTTTAAGTGGTCTAAAAGTTAGCCTAAATTTTTAAATAGTCTCAGTAAATATCTCATCAAATAGTCATTTTTTTTCACAAAGTATCTCAAAGATACACACACACACACACACACACACACACACAAATGCTGGGAGCTATGCATTTTCAAGGGTTGCATAGATTATATAAAGTGAGGCCTTTCTCCTGCTATTTTCTGCTGGGGTCATAACAGAGACATGACTAGTATTTCTTCAGTGGTTATTAGAAACCTCAGGAAGACCTGGTGAAGGAGGCAAACTGAATACTCAATAGAAATGTGTTCCTGGTGAAAAAGAAGAACTTTATGTAAGGGAATTTTATAATCAAAGGCTGTGAAGGTCACATGGTCCAACCATAATCCAAACCTGAATCCCGCTACACCAGTCTCTGCTCACACTCCCAGTGATGTGGAACTCACCACCTCCAAAGGCCATTCATTCTATCTGCATGCTCTAATGGTTAGAGAGCTTCCCTGAAATTTGTCTCCCTGTAACTTTCAATAGCCCTACAGTCAGTAACCCCATGATTCTTGTCTCTACCGCTGGTTCATCCCCATTATCAACTTTCCATCACATTTCCCACTGGGATTTTTTTTCCCCCACAGAAAGTCAAAGGAACAAGTTTCATGTATTTCATGTATGTGTTTCTCATAGGCCTGGGACAGCTTGTAATAGTGGGGTATATGAAAATTTTATTCTTTGCTTTTATTTTGAGGTACCTTAGGAAAATTGCATGTGTACAGAGGAGTATTAAAATAAACTGCTGTTCAATCACAAATTACAGAGAATATAACCAAAATCATAATTATACCCAATACCTAGTGTAGGGATGCTACTGTCCTTAAACTCTGTTTTAGCCCAAAGCTTCCTGGGTGTAAGGAGGTATGAAACAGGGCAAGAAGGCACTGCTTCAAAAATGTTTGAGACTCTCTGGCCTAGGGGAGTCAGAGATTATTGGCCCCAGAAAAGTGTCTTAGATTAAGCCTAATTCCATCTCTTACAGAGAAGAAAAGTGAAACCCAAAGAAGCTAAGTGACTTTCCCAGTATTGGGCATCTAGTAGCAGTGAGGCAGGCAATGGGGTGTCCCTACTGCTGCTGTTCAATGCTCTTTTTGCTAAGCTGCCAGACTCTGCATCTTAAGTTTATTATGAATGTTTGTCCTGCAGAAAAATAAAGCTGTAGCACATTACTGGGCCCACTAAGACCACTGGCTATGGACACACCAAAAGCAAACCCAAGCCATCCTACTACACAGAGACCTCAAATTCCCAAATTCATGAGTTTAATACCAGATAAAGTTATACTGGAGCCATAAACCATCCTTCTTCCTCCCTTCTTTCCTAGAATTCCATTTGTTCCGACATATCCATTGAGTCTAAACTGCAGAAATTTTCCACTAAGCAGCTTATTTTCATCTCCAATTACATGAATCTCTTTCTGATGAGAAGTTATTTGCTCTCAGAACAGAAACACTACAATGAAACACTTCATTCTTTCTGAAATGCTTGAGACTAAAGGCTCATAACATACTAAGCCACAGTTGTCAGTAAAAAGTAAAATATTATAGGCGATCAATTTATCCAGGCTTCTAAACATTGGAAGTGTCTAAACAATATTTTAAAAATCCTTTTTACCATCTATTTTTTAAAATAACGCCACTGGAATATTCTAAAAAATCATTTGTTAAAGCATACACCATGGGGTGCCAGCACAGTGACAATTCATCTATGGAACTCTGAATGATTGGCTGGTGGGTAACAGTGGCCTGCCCATAAGGTCATAATAGACCTTGCAGTGATAAGAGCTAAACAAGAGAAACAACCAGTTGTGTCTCAGTTCCTTATAAATTTGGGCAGATCACAACCCCCTCAACTCAATGAAGTGAGATCATGCAAGTATAAATCATGTGCTTTTTCTATCATTGTGTCTTGAAGTCAAAATAAGCAAACTAGGGAAAAATTACTAACCCAGGTTCCAAGCATTTCAGGTAAGATCCTTTATGCTAACACTAGTGATTTATATTACAAAATGAGCTGGGATCCATGTTATGAGACATGGTCATATGAGTATTTACTGGTTTAGAATAACCTATTCCTGAGACAAAAGCATCTAGGAAGCTGTATTAGCTTTTTAATGTCACTAAAAATGTTTGAATTCTTGATTCAGTTCATTAAACGAGACAGAGGTGGATGAACCAAATTAATGCCCAAGTCATACCAGGGATAATCGAGCATAGTTTCCTCACCCCATAATTTTCCAGGCTTCCTTGTTGGCATCAGGTATAGAAGATCTCAAATGGCAAGAGAACAGAAGATAAACTCATAGCTTGCTCATAGCCCACAGTGAAGCAAAAATAGAAAACAAAAAGAGGAAGAAAAGTCGTGACATGCATGCATCCAAGAGCATATTTTCCATTACTGTTATTCAGCGTGTATGTCACATTTTATGGGGCCACTAAAGTCATTAGCCCTGGCAGAGAGGATCAGAATTTTCCCTCTTTAAAAAGGAGAAATAGGGCAAAAGGCCGAAACGAGGCTGGTGGGAAATAGAGGAGTGTTTCTCTATAGACATGTTATACAAAAGATTTTCCAACAAAAATCTTAAGGTCACATGATGATAAAATAGACGTGGCCTGCCAGCAGCAAGATTAGCAGTCGTGTTCCTCACACCTCTGCCAAACTAAGTTTCAGCCTCCCACCCCCACTGCCCTCTCTAGGGTGGAGCCTGTGCCCTGTGTCTTCCAAGGTGTAGAAAATTCTAAAAGGCTTTTGTCCGAGCACAGAACCAAGGGAAAGCGTTGTCTTCCTCTCCTGTGGTCCAGAAGACCTACCCTATCCCTATCCCATCCTAGGACAGTGTCTCACCTGAGGTGCCTGGGCCCAGGTTAGTCATTTTTCTGGGACCTGCTTGTCTTTACTTCAGAAAAGACCTTTACCTTCAGAAATGGCCTTCTTCACAGCTGCCACGTAAGTCTCAGGCTCGTCATCACAGGTGAGCTCCTGCCAGTGTGCCCAATCTGGAAAGAAGTTCAGGAACTCCTGACTGTCCCGGACCCCACAGAGTAGCCGCACCATGCGGTGTGGAGGATGGAAGGCTCTCTGCAGCAGGGGCAGCAGGGACGGCTGGCAGATGTGCTGCACCAGCTCTGCGGACAGCAGCACCACGATGCAGCGCACGCTGAGGAAGAAGCTCAGGTCCTCAGCCGAGAAGGAGGCCAGGGCGCCCAGCCTATAGGTCTGCGTCTTCTGGCTCCGGACCTGCCGACTGGACAGGAAAAGGTTCTGGAGGTACCGGCACCATTCTTCGGCATCTGGACTATAGATGAGGAGAATGTCACAGCTTCGGAGCACCCCTAAGCGAGAACAAGGCACAGAAGAATGTCAGCACACCTGCTCCTTCGAGGGCACCCCATCACCTGCATTATGCCATCCGGATGAGGAGCCGGGCCCCCACCATTTCACGCTCTGCCTCCAGCATACCTGTTGGACCTCTTTCTCCACCACAGTTGGTGTTACATTACAACCACTATCTTTGCCCAAGCAAACAGAGCCTGTTCAGATGTTTGCATTAGCTATCGCTTCTGCTGGCAACGCTTCCCTCCACAGTATAAAATGATGATGATGATGATGATGATGACGACGATGACGATGACGACGACAACAATGACAGCTACCATAGAGCTTACTATGTTCTACTCTTCCAAGCACATTGCCTAGTAAACTCATTTAATCATCATAGCAATCTTTTCGGTAGGTACTACTTACTGTTAGCCCCATTTTAAAGATAAAAACACCGAGGTATGGCAGGTTAAGTAACTTACCCAAGATTCACAGTGGCAGAGCCAGAATCTGCACGTAGACAGCTTGGCCCCAGAACCTGGCTCTTTCCCAAATACAGTGGTGACAAGCACAGGTCTGGAATGAGGCAGCCAGAGTTAGCACTGTGGCTCCACAAAGTATTAGCTGTGAAAACTTGGGCAAGTTAAATATTCTAAACTTCAGTTTATTCACCCGCAAATGGAACTGTAATGGCAGTATTTATCTGTGTTTTGTCAGCATTAAGTTAGCTGTTTTAGGTAAAGAGGTAAGTATAGAGTGCTTGGCGTGTAAACCCTCAATAATTGATAGCTGGTGCCCTTATCCTCACATTATTATCCATAACGCATTAAGGTAAATGGTACCTGTGGTTGAATTAACACTTTGACCTACATAATACCATTTGTAAGGTGCCCCTCACCACACCTGGTCCATGCTATAGGCTTTCTTCTTCCTCTAATAAAGCACAAATGCCAGAAACACACTCAAAAGCCTCAGAAAAGTATTGAGTTAAAAAGGGCTTTAGGGGAATCACTCGGTCCAAATGCCTCGTTTATAGATAAAAGAAACACTTCGGCTGTGAAGATGAAGGGAATCATTTAAATTCATGCTCAGTAATTAGTCACAGGGGCAAGACTGAAACTACTGCCCAAAGAGGTTAGGAGAATAACATCCCCCAAAGGGCTGGCTATGGTCTCACACATTAGCGATAAAGAAGCCATTGGTAGCATTTTCAACAGGATTGACAAGTGATGGCAAAGAAGTGAAGGAGAGAGAAGAGGATTTGCTAGAGCAGAAGAAGGACCCCTAAGAATAGGCTGACCAGGCGTGCCGTTTGAAACTGGACAGTGCCGTGTTTTCTGTCCCGTTTAGAACGTTACACCTGGTCAGCCTCCTGAAGAAGGCAGCATGGGCCTCGGGGCACTGATTGACTTAGCAGGAAAACAGGGACTTTATACTACCCTGACCACCGGGCCATGAGCAATTTATGCCACTTCTGTGAGCAAACAGTGGACCGAAGGCAAAACAACATGTTTAAGGCCGACCAGATCTGGGCCATTGGAGCAAGTACTCACTCACTTCACCCTGAATTCTGCTTCATCTCTTCCTGCTTCCCTGTTAACAGCTTCATTAAAGACCTCTAGTTGTCAAGGAAAGTTTAAATGTTGATAATAGGGGAAACTGGGTGTGGAGTATATGAGAACTCTCTGTGCTAGTAGCTTTTCTATAAATCTAAAACGTATACAATAAAAGTTTAAATATACAATTTAAGTAAAAAGCACCTATGGGATTAGACTCTCGTATGCAGAAAACATATTGAAAACATCTCATTCCTGGGCTTTTAGTGTTAAGCAAAAGTACCTGAGACAGCAGTAGTAGTGCCTCAGATGTCATAACCTACTCGGTCACCAACTTGCAGTGTGACTTCAGACCAACATACGAAACCTAAGCAAATGTTTCTTCAGTGTAAATGAGATCAACAACATCTTTCTCTTTCCTGAATTTTGTTCTGCTGCTGAAACTGAAAGCCGGGGAAGTTGAAAAAAAGTCCAAAGTGGAAGTTACAGTCCCTCCATAACGTGGTGGGTGACCACACAAACTAAACGCTTTGTCAGCAACTCTCTCATATGGGCGACATCCCTTTTCTCAAGAATTCCCTTCCTTTAACCATAACTCATTTTTTTCATATGTGCCAAGTCAGTTCTCTCATTTTTGGTTGTTTATTAAGAGAAATGAAATACATGAATCAACAAGGAGTCCATAAATCCTAAACAGGAATATGGAATATGTCTGTGTACAGCTTGAAGAACAGGTTTGGCTACAGCAGGAGAAAGGAACTGATAACAGCTGAGCAGGCGCTGGCTGGTGGCAACGGATGTGACAGGGGTGGTAAAAAACACAGTGGCTGAAAGAGAGCCTCCTTTGAAAGATTCAGAATCCACCCAAGGAGAGAGCAAAGAGGAAGTGCCAGAGAGATTCCCAAACTCCCTAGCCCAGACCATTTCTTCAGTCTGTAGGTGATACGGCAACACCATTCATCTGCCCTGGAGCCCCGTGTTTGAATCTAGCACTATACTGAAGAGGGATGTGATACAGAGAAGGTGACCAAGACAAGGAAAGATCTGGAAACAATTTATGTAAGGTGTTTCCAGACTCTGAAGATTTCAAGTTTAGAGACTTGGCAGGAGTATTGAGGGACCTCAAGGATCATATAGAAGTTAAGATCACACAAACATAAAGGCCCCTTCAAGCCCTGTTTTCCTTGGTAGAGATGGTAGAAGGATGTGGTAATAAGAGAAGCCTTGGAGACAGTGGGCACAAAAGGTATGAGAGCTTTCCTCAAATACCTGACACGTGCACTTGGCCACTTGGGAAAGTGACTTATGGCCTCCCTCTCCTCTCTCTCATGTGTAAATACTATAAGGGACACCATCTAGAGAATATTCTAGGATAGGCTCATTCCATTTCATTTTATCTTGCTTCTCAAGTTCTTTCAAGGACAGGGAGCCTAGATTTCGTTTCAATAAGTAAATATGCCTTTCAAAAATTAAAAGACTAATGCTTATCCTTCAGTGGAAGGGAATTTAAGGAGACCACGTGATTCAGCCACAAAAAGAAATAAAGTACTGACACAGGCTACAACTTGGGTGAACCCTGAAAATATGCTACACAAAAGATGCCAGTCACAAAAGACCACATGCAATATGATCCCATTCATATGAAAGTTCAGAGTAGGGAAATCTATAGGGACAAAGAATATAACAGGGCTGGGGAGGAAGAGAGATTAGGGAGGTGATAGCTAAGGCATACAAAGTTTCTTTTTGAGCTGATCAAAATGTTCTAAATTTGACTGTGGTGATGGTTGCACGTATGTGTGAAGATACTAAAAACCACTGAATTGTGTTAATACATTTCAAATGGGTGAATGGGATGGTATATGAAGTATATCCCAATAAAGCTGTTTAAAAGAAGGACGATGAGAAGGAGGAGGAAGACGAGGAAAAGAGAAGGAAGAGGAGAAGGAGAGAGAGGAGGAAGAAGAGAAGACCACATGGAAGAGTGGCCTGGATGACTCCAAAACCTACAGCATCTTGGCAAGAGATACTCTCACCACTCTCACCACTGTGACCTACCACCATGGGTCACGGTACCTCCAGACCTCAGGAAGACCTGGGGACCCCAGAGGCCCAAATCCCACTTGCAGCACCTGGAGTGCTGTCTCACTGCAGAGGATGTTGACAGCTCTAACCATTACAGACGGCTGCAGAAGCCACTACAGAGCCCATAAGTAGCCCCAGGTTTGACCACAGGGCTTGCCTCCCCATCTGAATGAGAACATACCCATCAGCCTCCTTGGCCACGCCCACTGGAGTGGTGCACTCAGGACACTGAAAGGAGGGTTTTCTTTGCCTCCTTTGCGCAAAGGCCCCCCCATTTTTTTGTTTCCCAGGCCTAATAGGTCTGGGCCTATTCCCAGGCATAGAAGAGGTAGAAGCTTCAGTCACCTCATCACCTATTTCTCTCCATCACCCACCTACTCTGGCCACCTGCCCCTTAAATATACCACATACACCTATTTACTGTTCCTCTGCCTGGAGGCCTCGTACCTCAAATGCCCTCCCTCCAGATCTTTGCTCAAATGTCCCTTTCTCCATGAAGCCTAACCTAGCCACCTCATTTAAAATTATAACCCCACACCTCTTTACCCCTCTCTATAGATTTTACACACACTTCTCATACCATGTATTTTCCTTATTAAGTGTATTGCCTGCCTTCCTCCACTACTACATAAGCACTGGGACATGGCTTATGTCTGTTTCATTTACTGAGTATGTACCTGACACCTAGAACAGTGCCTAGAAATAGGAGACATACATTAAGTATTTGTTGAATGAATTTCCACTTAAGTAGCAAGCCTGTATCACCAAATCTAATAGGTCTGTCACCACTGGCCTTTTCTACCCCTCCTTCCAAAGCACAATTATAAGGCTAAACATCAGAGAATCTGGGAAGAGCTGACTCTTCATTTCAGCATCTGCCCACATCATCCCAGAACAGTACCTTCTCCTGGCTAACTAGGCTTTATTTTTCAAGAGGCTTTTACATCCTGTTTTCACATGTTATCTCTACTAAAGCATCGTAAGATGGGCCTGGAAAACACAAGTAAACCTATTTATAAATATGGTAACTAATCTTCTCATCTAGTAATTCCCTGTTTACTTGTTGCTTTCCTTTACAAAAGCATGTAAACTCCTCAAGAGCACAGTCTAGGTGTGTCCTGGTTATCACTGAGAACCTATTTAGGGGCATGTTACCCATTGACATGGGCCAATTCTTGTCTCTGCTATCATCACTATCACGTAGGTCATTCTGGATCTCAGTGAGTGAGTGGCTTCCCAAGTGTACACACTCTTGAACCAAGAAGGGAATCAGAAACGCCCCTTGGCACCTTTTGATGGGTAGGTATCCAGAGGCCTCCACCTCCTCCCCATTCTTTGAGGTTCTGTAAAGGACATAGGAAAAGTAAAGCTAAAGGAATGGTATTCCTAAATTCCCATGGAAATTCTAGACGAAGAAACCAAACCCAGGACGGGTAGAGGAAGCTGGCTCAGGTAGGTGGCCTAAGGCCGTCTGGGACCGCCCCGCTCCAGCCCGGGACTGCCTGAGCGCCCCCTATCCGTCCGAGAAGCGCTTCGCCGGCGCAAACAAGTCGGCTCGCCGCCTTCTTCGACTCGGACTCAGGGCTCACAGAGTTGGAAGAACAGGGGAAACGACCCTCAGAAGCTCCGAGGGCTTGTGATGGAGGGAGAAACGGGGGAGACTCACCAGACGGGAACAGAGAAGGGTCAGGTAGGGGCTGCAGAGAAGCGCGCAACAGGCTGGGGAGGGGGACGTGGGAAAGTCAGGTTGGAAGTCTGCGACGGGGAACTGGGAGAAAGAACGGAAAGAACACAGATCCCGCACCGAAGAAGCCGACGGAGTTGGGAACGGGATGGGGCTCGCAGCGCTGCGAGGGGCAAAAGCGTGTTCGGAGAGAGGGAGGCTCTGAGAGTGACCCAGAGCCCTGCCTACGCACCTGAGGCTGCCATGCCGCGGGGCGCAGCTCACGTGCCCGGCTCACCGCGTGCGCGGGGCCTGGGGCCCGGAGCCGGGGCCCGGCGGCGTCCCTGGGCGCGGGGCCGGAGGGGACACCGGCTCCGTGCAGCACCAGCCGCCGCTCTGGCGCTTCCTCCCGACGGGCAGCGAAAACTCGCCGCGAAGGCGTGTCCACAGGGCCCGCCCTGCCTGCGCCTATGGGGTTTGCCCGCCCCACCTGCACCCCCAGCCGTTGGGGAGGGGAAGTGAGAACCCCTGTCCCGGCCGCCCGCCGGCTCCCTGCTCTGCCTCCGCTCCCCACATCGTTTGGGGTAGGGAGGAGGCTGCGGGCTTCGCACCATGTGCGCCCCACTCCGCGTGAGACCAGCCCGGTCTTACGGCCATCAAAGGACAGCCCGAGGTGGACGGTGTGTTGGGAGGGAGGAAGGATGAGCTGTCTGCCCAACCCCAGTAACCTGTAGAGGGGTGGGGGTGAGGGGGTTATGAGCACAGCTGGCCAACCATCTCCCCATCCCCTGGGGCTTTCTCCTTGAGCCGCTGCCCCGGCAGGAAAAGGGAGGGGGCAGGAAGGGGAAGAGGCACCTTCCCTGGCACCTGGCCTTGGGTGTTTGGCGTTGCCCTTGATTACCCTCCAGTGACCTTTCTGTAACTCCTTGGACCTGGTCTGATGGCACATGAAAATTAATGATCATCTCATATGGTAAATGCATGCTATCGTTATCTTTATCTTTCATGCACTTCAAGTAGCATCCATCACTGTTTTCATGGCAGAGCTGAAGAAACAAGCCAAATACTGTACCTTGCTCAGATTTCCACAGGAAGTAAATGCGCCCTGGGGGTCCATACCGGCCTGCTTAACCCTGGCACTCACCTTCCGGTTTCTTGTCTTCCTCCCTTTGCCTGCTCCTGTAACTGACCTGAGTTGCACTGTCCCCTTGAAATCTCAACAATGCAGGGTCCAAAGGATGGATCCAGAGAGCAGAGATGAGGGAAGTATAGGGTTAGGCATCGGTGGAAATAAATGAAATGGATTTAAGAATAGAAATGCCAGGGTTGAGGCCAAGATTTCATTTTCTACTGCTGCTGTAACAAATCACAAACTTAGTGTCCTACAATAACACAAATTTATTGTTACTGCTCTGTATTTCAGAAGTCCAACATGGGTCCACTGGGCTAAAATCAAGGGTCAGCAAGCTTGGCTTCCTGTCTGGAGGCTCTAGAAGAGAATCCATTTCCTTGCCTTTTTCAACTTCTAGAGCAAGGGTCCCTGATCCCTCCCCGGGCTATGGACTGGTACGATCAGTGGCCTGTTAGATACAGGGCCACACAGCCGGAGGTGAGCAGTATTTATAGCTGCTACCTATCACTTGCATTACCACCTGAGTTCCACCTCCTGTCCACTCAGCAGTGGGATTAAATTCTCGCACAAACCCTGTTGTGAACTGTGCATGCCAGGACTATAGGTTGCAGGCTTCTTATGAGAATCTAATGTCCGATGATCTGAGGTGGAGCTGAGGTGGTGATTATATAATTATTTCATTACCTATTACAATGTAACAATAATAGAAATAAAGTGCACAATAAATGTAATATGCTTGGATCATCCCTAAACCATCCCCTCCTTGAATCTGTGAAAAAGTTGTCTCCCATGAAACCAGTCCCTGGTGCCATAAAGGATGGGGACCGCTGTTGTAGAGACTACAGGCATTCCTTGACTCGTGGCCTCCTTCACCTTCAAAGTCAACAGCGTAACATCTCTCTGACCCTTCCGGTACACCACATCTCTTCTTTGACTCTCATCTGCCTCCCTCTTCCACTTTGTACCCATCTCCTGTTTAGGAGGGAAAAAAAAAGTGCAGCTCACTGCCCCACTCATTTAATTTTACATAAACACACTCTGAGGCTGAAGCAAATCTGACTGGTTTTCAATGTGAAAATTTTTTTTAAAAAATGTTCTTGGAGTTATTTCTAAACAGGACTGTCTCTAATCCTAATATAACAGAAATGTATATGATCAATATTTAATATTCAATGGCAAACTTTAGGGATAAGGTTAAGACTGTAATTTGCGAGTTTTTGGGGGGTAAACGCTGCAGCTGCAAGCACCACTGGCGAGTATTCTTGGGGTAAATGTGAAATAGGTTAAGGACGCCAGCGACTACATGGATTCCACCCAGATAATCCAGGAAAATCTCCCTACTTTAATATCAGCTGACTCACAACCATTTACAATCTTAGTTCTCTTTGGCCACATAACATAATGTGGTCACATGTTCTAGGTGTTAGGACAGGGACATCTTTGAGAGGTGAGGGGTGGGAAGGCACCACTCTGCCCACCTCAGGCCTAAAGAGAAGATGAGTTTGCTATCTGTTATACCTTACACCTATTTTCCACGTTCAGGACTTCTCTGCCCTCCAGGTCAGCCACACACACACCATCATACACAGCCCTGTGCTGTCCTTTAGGAAAACTTACATATACTATTGTGCAATTACTTATTTTAATTTATGTCTCCTCCATTTAACCCTAAGCCCCTTGGAGGCAAGATCTATGCCTTATTCACGATAGAACCTCCAGCACTTGGAGTCAACTGTGGCCCAGAGACTATACTCGGAAAGTGTTAGAATGAATGAATGAACAAATGAATGAACGAATGAATTAATGAACGAATATAATCAGAAAATCCTTAAATATGAGACAGAAAGATAGAAAATCTTGCAGTGAAATAGAACCCTAAGCTTGGAGGAGGGGAATATAAGATGTCAAAAATAGGCTATATGTAGTAAAAGCCATCAGAGTTAAGGAACATGGTGAGCTTATGGTTGGAAATGTTTAGTCTGAGGTGCCCATGGGTTGTCCTGGGGGAGGTGGGGCTTAGGACGTGGCTGGATGGCACCCTTGGCACTAAAGTTACATGACTGGATCGGGGAGAGAGAGCACCTGGCCTCAAGGGAAGAGCCCTGGGGAAGGGCCATGCTCAGGGCCCACAGAGAGAAGGTCAGCCAAGGAAAGCAGCTAAACCAGAAAAGTGGAGCAAGAGGCAGGCTAGAAACACCAGAAAGCCGAGAAAGAAGGGATTTGAGGAGAAGGTTGTCAGCAGAGTGCATCACTGTGAGGGGTCCGGGAGAATGAGATCTGATATAAAAAGGATGAAGTCACCAGGAACATCCAGGAGTCCAACCTGGGACAGCAGAACCTGGACTGCTGGAAGATGAGGTGAGGGAGTGGGTGGTGAGGAAGGCATCTGGGACAGGGGATAGAGATCTGAACTGAAAGATAGGGGCCCCAAATTCTTATTTCAGCCCTCTAAATTCTCTCCAAGCCCACTGCAGGGCCTTGACCAAGCTATAAACTCCAAAAGTCCTCTGTTTCCTCATGTGTACAATGAGGGTGTTCCAGCTCAGAAATACCCTATTTGGAGAACCTTGCTTGAACACTGGTCTTTCAGGCTCTACACTTTACTGCACCCTTCCTTACTCTTCACAAGCCTGTGGACCTGGTTGGTCTGTATTACTTGTTGGAGTCATTTCTGCTGAGGGCATATTCATCCACTTGAGTCTTCTCCCCTGACCACTCCTCACCACCCCATTATCCAAGTGCATGGTCCCCCTGGCTCCAGAGGTTAGGGAGTAAAAGCCCCTTTCTGCTTCCTAACCAAGAGAATCTGGACAACTTTGAACCAGAAGGATACTTCTATGCATTCTATGCAACATAGTTGTTACAACTGTTAGCGGGTATTTGCCAATCTTAGATAAGGTCTTGAGCGCTGGGTCGGGTGTTCAAACTCTGAAATTCCCACTGATGCACAGCACTGACTTCTGGAATCTGGCCCAGGAGGGGACTCAGAGGCCAATCCTTTGGAGAGATGACCAGTCCCTGACACTGGCATTTCCACTGGTTTCATTGTAGAACAGGTGGGGTTGGGCTGGGAGAAGTGGTGTCTGTTTGCTTCTACATCTCCATTTGATGGTTTCTGCAGAACATGGAGGGGAGGGCAGATGCCCCTCCAAAGGGCCCTGCTCTGCCCCCTGTGCACTGGCTTTTGGAACAGTTTCTTCAGTCAATCCCTCCAACACCAAATGGCCCAAGGATGGGCACCAGGCAGGATGGAGGACCCAGACTTGGCCACCAGTTGGCTTGGCAAACAGGAAGGGCCAGAGAGATGACCATGGGTCAACTAAGGAGCCTCAGAGGGGTGAGCAGGCAGGAAGAAATCCCTGTGTTTCACATATTCAAGATGTTATTTCAGAATTTCCCTAGCCTGTGGACTAGGACTTTTTTCTGGATGTTAAGACCACACTTGCTAGGGTAAAAGGTGGAGGTCGGGGAGCATGCCATGGTGGATGCTCCTAATTCATCTCAATTCTCTTAACTATCTTATGAGGGAGGAACTAATAGTATTCTCATTTTATAGATAAGAAAGTTAAATAACTTACCCAGGGGCACACAGTTAGTAAATTACCTCCACTTCACAGGTTAAGAAACTGAGATTACAAATGTTTAGATCATTTTTCCGGTCACTCAGCTGGTAGTAGAACTGGCATTCAAAGCCAACTCAGTCTGAGCCCAAACTCCATGGCCTTTCCATAGCACAGTGACATATAGGGTGCCTTCAGAGAGTTAACTAAAAGTACGTGCTAAGGACATGTGCGTCCTCTCAAGTAGAGGGTCACCACTGAATCCTCGGCACCTCAAGTTGCGTGCAGATGGTGCCTTCAATTGTGCATGAAAGCATATCTTGCACATGTTCTACTTCTGCCTTCTGAAGTGCTGAAGCAGAAAGTCTAGGCAGCTGTGATAAAATTTTAGGACTTGGCCTTACAGACTCTTCTTAGAATGTTAAAGTTGGAACAGACCCTAAGAGGTCATTAGTGGACACGTGGGGAGACTAATGGGGCAAAATGACTCTTACATACATTGAGTTGCAGGCAGAACCAGGATTAGAAACCTGGTCCTGATTCCTAGCTTGATGTTGTTTTCTTAGCTGTATTTGAACACCTATTTTTTTCCCAACCAGTAAAAAAGAGAAACTCTAGAAAATTCTTTCCTCAATCTGATGCTTTAACACTATAGTTCTTTCCCAGAAATCTACTACAAGCTCCTAGAGGGTTAAATCAAACTTGAATGCCAAGGATAAGTGAGCCCAACTTGATCATGACGTATCACTCTTTTCATATGTTGCCAATTTACTAATATTTTGTTAGGTTTTGTGTTCATGAGAGATATTAGTCTGTAATTTTCTTTCTTGTAATGTCTTTTGTTAGTTTTTGGCATCACGGTTAATCTGACCTGAAACAAATTCAGAAGTATTCCCTCCTGCTCTGTTTTCTAATAGAGAATGACTGGTGTTATTTCTTTCTCAAATGTTTCATAGAATTAACCATTAAAACTATCCATATCTAAATTTTTCTTCAAGAAGATTTTGCTAGAAATTTCCATTTCCTTAATAGAGATAGGGTCATTCCGATTTTACATTTCATCGTGCCAGTATTGGTAAATTGTACTTTTCATGAAACTTGTTCATTTAATTTGTTTTAAAGTTTTATTGATATGAAGTCATTCATACTATTTCCTTATTATACTTTTAATACCTGTAGGATTTGTCATGGGAGCCCCTCTTTTATTTTTGTTACTGGCAATTTGTGTGTGTATGTTTGTGTGTCTCTCTCTCAGTAGAAATTTATCAATTTTGGTTTTGTTAATTTTTTTATTCTTCTTTTCTAACATAAACATTTGAAGCTATAAATTTCCCCAAATTCAATACTTCAGCTGCATTTCCCAAATTTTGATATGTTGCATTTTCATCTAAATTTTGTTCAAAATATTTTCTAATGTACTCTGTAATTTCTTCTTTCAGCCATGGGTTATTTAAAAGTAAGTTAATTTTCAAATACTCTGGGTATTTTTAAAGATATCATTTTGTTATTTATTTCTAATTTGGTTCCGGTATGGTCAGAAAGCAGACTCTGTGTGATTCCAACTTTTTAAATTTATTGAGATTTGTTTTATGGTCCAGTTTAAAACCTATCTTGGTGAATATGCAATATTCATTTGAAAAGAATATGTTTTCTACAGTTGCTGGGTCTATTGTCAAGTAGTTCAAGATGACTGATAGTGTTATTCTGATATTCAATGTTTTTACTCATTTTTATCTAGTTCTATCAGTTGCTGAGAGATGCATGCATATATCTCCAATTGTGATTGTGGAATTTTCTAATTCTCCCTTTAATTCTGTCCATTTTTTTTCATATTTTTGAATCTGTTATCAGACATTATTAGATATATACACATTTAGATTGTTATTTCTTTCTGATTAAATGAGCCTTTTATCTTTGGTAAATATTTTGTAAATATTGTTATCTCTTATTTAAAGTAATTCTTTCTCTTCACATTTACTTTATCTGATACTAGAATAGCCATTTTATCATTCTTATGCTTACTGTTTACATGACATAATTTTTCATCCATTTATTTTCAACCTATCTACATCTTAATACTTCATTTATATCTCCAAAGTAGACAGCACATGGATCTTCTTGTTTTTTATAAATTCTGACAATCTCTGCCTTTCAATTGGAGTATTACATTTAATATGATTATTAATATGGACAGACTTAGATTTATCATTTTACTATTTATTTGCTGTTTGTCCTCTCTGTATTTTGCTCTTCTATTCCTCCTCCTTTCTTAACTACTTGCATTAATTGAATATTCAAGAGGTCTATTTTTATTTATATATTGACCATTTAGCCATAGTTTTCTAATTAACTCTTTGTCGTTGTTCTAGGGATTAAAATATAGTCTTAATATTTTATAGTCTGCCTAGGGTTAATATTTTACTGCTTCTCATAAAATGTAAGAAGTTTGTCATCATTTACAACCATTTACTCTTCCCCCAAACCCTTATTTTATGTTACAGTTGTATATATAACATTTATATGTTTATGATATGAACATCCACAAGACAATGTCATAATTTTTGCATCAAATGTTTTCTCATGCACGTTATTTAAAAGAATTAAAAGGGAAAATAGTCATTTATGTTTACATATACTTTCCACTTCTGGTACAATTTTTTCCTTCCTAAAGGCTGAGTTCTAATCTGATATCATTTCCTTTCAGCTTGATGAATTTCCTTTAATATTTCCTGTAGTACATATTGGTTGGCAATAAATTTTCTAAGTTTTTGCTTAATTAAAAAAACCTTGGCTCTTGAGCCCTTTTCCTACTCAAGCAGCTCCTACCTCTTAGGAGTGTGCTTTCCCTTTGCCACTCCAGGCCCTTGAGCCACTCTCCTTCTTGCTCAGGCCCACTCCCACCTCTTTGGAGTATACTTTTTTCAATAAACTATCTCTTAGTTTCATCTCTATACTCTGGTGTGTGTCTCATTCAATTCTTTGCTCGAGATACTAAGGACCTGGACACTGCACCAAGGAGGACCCCATTTTTCGAACAGTTCACATGGAGAAACAGTTAGTCTCTACGTTTAATTTTAAACATTACATGTTTAAGAATTTAGTAAGACTTGCTGCTTTGATCACAAGTCATCTCCTAGAAACCACTCACTTCCATATCTACAACATCAATTTTTTTTTAATCTACTGCATGTGGTTATACAAGAACTACCTCTGCAGAGATATAGAGTTTCCAGCTCTGTCAGGAAGCACTAGCTTGAGCCAAGAGCCTAAGGGCAATCAAATGGTCAGGTTCATGAAGTCCTCCCTGAGCCCTGGGTCTATAAGTGGCCAAGTCATAGAAACAGCCAAAGTGCCCTGCGACAGATGACTAGATAAAGAGGCTGTGGTACATATACACAATGGAATATTACTCAAATGTCAGAAAGATAAAATACTGCCATTGGCAACAAAATGAATGAACCTTAAATCATCATGCTAAGCAAAATAAGCCAGATTAAAAAAACCAAGAACCATATGACTTCACTCACATATGGAATATAAAACTGAAAACAACAAAGAAACAAAAACTCATGAATTCAGTCAATAGTCCAGTGGTTACCTGAGGGTAAGAGGAAGTGGATGTGAGATGAGGGAGGGGAAGTCAAATATATGGCAATGGAAAGAGAACTGACTCTGGGTGGTGAACACATAATGCAACACACAGATGATGTGCTGCAGAATTGTACACCTGGAACCTATGTAATTCTTGTTAATCAATATCACCTCAACAAATTTAACAAAAAAGTCTTTATTTAGCTTTCATTCTTAAAATATGTTTTCACTGGATATAGAGATCTAGGTTGACACATTTTTTGGGGGGGTTGTTCCCTGGCTGGGAATCGAACCCAAGCCACAGCATTGAGAGTGCTGAAGCCTAGCCATTACACCACCAGGGAACCCCCCCATTCAAATCATCATACCCTTGAATGTAAGATATAATTTTTTCTCTGACTGCTTGCAATATTTTCTCTTTATCTTTGGTTCATAATAACTTGACTACAATAAGCTCAGGTGTGGTTTTATTTGTATTTATTCTGCTTGAGATCAACTAAGCTTCCTGAGTCTATAATTCTGTCTTTCACTAAATTTGGGAACACTTTGGCCATTATTTCTTTAAATGATTTTCTGCACCATTCTCTTTCTTCTCCCTCTGAGATTCCATTAACACATTTTAGACTTTTTGGTATTGTTCCTCAGATTCTTAAGTCGCTGTTCTTTTTTTTTTTTTTTTTTTTACCTTTTTCTCTGTGTTCTTCAGATTGAATAATTTCTATTAATCTATAGTCAATTCACTGTCTCTTTCTGCTGTCATCTCCAAAATGCTAAACGCCCAACCAGTGAATCTTTCAGTTCTAGAATGTCCATTTGGTTATTTATTATTTATTAACATTTCTGTTTCTGTGTTGATAGTTCCCATTTATTCATGCACTTGGAGTGCATCTTCCTTGACATCCTTGAGTATAGTTATAATAGCTATTTTAAAATGCTTGTCTGCTAATTCCATCATGTAGTACATCTTAGGGTCAGTCTTCATTGATTGCTTTCTATCTTTGTATGAGTCCTATTTTCCTATGCCTTCGTATGCTTCATAATATTGGATTGGACCCTAGACATTGTAAATAATAATTGTAAAGACTCTGAATTCTATATGCCTCAGAAAAGTGTTTTTTTTTTTTTCAGGTACTTATTAAATTATTAAATTATTAATCAGGTAATTATTTTGGCTGTACTCAAAAATTGCAAACTCAGTCTTCTCCACTGCGATGAGCAGCAGCAGAACTCTGTCCCGTTCTTTGAGCTGGGCTGCTCCAAGTCTGCCCTATACAGGTATAGTTCAAGAGTCAGCAGACCACATAACCTTTGCTGTTCTCAAGACTACTAGGCAACTGGGAGGAATCTCATCATGAATAGAGAGTGACTAAGCAATGGCACCCAGATTTTATGTTTTCTGGATTGGTGAAATTTTTTTTTAAGTTTCTAATTTTTAATGTTGTCAAGTAAGGACATTAAAACAAAACCTATCATCTACTATTATCCTTTCACAAGAAAGGAAGGGGTTTTAACTCTAATAAAGTAGAAATAGTATAATTTCAAAAAGAATTTTTTAACTGAATACTCATGGTGTTATTATAAGTCTACCACATTATAGTACTTTTTTCTCCCTTCTGTATGGCCTGGTGAAAACTTCATCCCAAATGAGTCCCCAACCGAGGGAGGGAATTTGGGAATCTTTGTGATAAAAGTTCAAGGAATCTCAATGTTTGCCCAAAGCCATTGCTTTAATGTTAGGCTGACCAGACACACCATTTTACATGGGAGAGAAAACAACAGTACTGGCCCGTTTCAAATGGCATGTGTGGTCGACCTACTGACACCTTGGATTTAGCCCAGTGAGCCTAGGCTGACCACACGTTCCATATGAAGTGGGACAGTACTGCTGTTTTCTGTCCTGGTTGAAATGGTACGTCTGGTCAGACTATTTAAAGTGAATTTCAAAATAGAAGAACTAGGACACCGTTTTTCAAACTTCTATCGTGAAAACACCTTGACAAATGTCATCGCTGCATTATTTACTTAGTCCTTTATTTAAATTGAATCATTTCTTTACTTAAATAAGTTTATTTTTAAATGAAAGCCTTACATGAATACGATAAATGGAAAACCAGTATCCCTTGCCATACAATCAAGGTAACACAAATACTGTAAGGTTCTGGGCCTACAGCCAATTCTGTTGCAAAGGGAGATTTGTTGGTGTTGGGGGTTCAAGTCACACTAGCACCAGAATGAAACCTTTTGTTTGATTTAAACTGAAGAACAGGAAGAACTGAAGGAAATAATGTCTTATTATATAATTGTCATTTAATCTCATGTCCATCTACTGTCTAAAATCATCTCTTGAACTATCATTTTGGTAGGTATTTCATGGAATCAGAGGTATCCTCTCACAGTAATTAAGAGCATTGGCTAAATTTAAAAATAAAAAAGAGTCAGCAGAGGTTTGGGCAGAGTTTGGAGCTCTCCTCTCTTGCTCTCCTTCCTGAGATAACCTGCCTCATTTTCCAGTTGCTGTATACTCTGATCATTTAAGACAATTAAACTGGGAGTTCCCTGGTGGTGTAGTGGCTAAGGCTTCAGCACTGTCAGCACTGTGGCCTGGGTTCGATTCCCAGCCAGGGAACTACCCACATTAAAAAAAAAGACAGTTGAACTGTATATGATCTATTTGAATTTTAGCTGCCTCACAGGGTGCAAACTGGGGCCTGCTGTCTGGCAAAAAGCTGTAAAACTAAGAAACCCAGCACTGTTCCCTTTGTTTAGATGATGATGCCCATCTAGTGTCTGCCTGCTTTTTGTTGCTCTCTGGTGCCTTTAGTTACTTGTCATTTCTGTCTGTTTTGTCCAGAGTGGGAAGGTGAGTCCAATTAAAGCTACTCTTCTATCACCTGAATCTAAAATCACAGCATTTCAAGCTCAAATACGACATAGATCAGCTGGACAGTTACCTGAGGTGCCACTCTGTAAGAAATGCTAAAGCACGAATAAATCAGAAATAGTTTGCCAATTAACTCAAGTTTAACTCAAGTTTCCACACGTTACAGATGAAATGCAAATTGTTTCCTCTATTGCTTAAGTAATCATAGCCAAATGGACATTTAAGAATTAGAAGAGTCCATTGATCCAGACATGCCTCTAGATCAATACACATATATCTAACTCACTCTTTTTAAAGTTGCATAATACTCCTTAGTACCATAATATATCAACTCTCCTCTACTGTTGGAATTTCATGTTGGGTTCTTATTTTTCTTCAGATTACTTGTAAGTGAATGTCTTTTTGTGCCTACAAAGCCATGTTAAATAACTTGCCTTGAATGTATTTCTTTACATGCTGGTGTTATTCTTTCCGTAGGACAGATTACAAACCAAACAAAACAATATTGCTGGATTAAGGAATAGGTGCATTTTTAAATAAATATGGTTAGAATATTTTCCAGAGAGGCTGTAGAAATTCACATTCTACACCCATATTGATAGTCTCACCAGTCTTTTTTTTATTTTTGCCCATCTAATAGATCAAAATGCTATAGTCTTTATTGTGCTAATTTTTATTTCCTTGAACACCACTGAGGTTTCAGATCACTGATAATTTACAGCTTTTTTCTGGAAGCGTCTGTTGATACATTTGGTCAAGGTACGTTAACAATATTTGTCCTTTGTCATCTATATTTTAAGTATTTAGTCTATCGTTTGTCTACTGCCTTTGCTTATAGTTTCTTTTGCTATACAAAAATAAATTCATTTTTAAGAGGTGATGTATGATTATTATTTTTAGGTGGTGATCCTTAGAGTTTCTGAATTTTATCTTTTGCTTCAGAAAGTCTCTTTTACTTTATGATTTTATAAATAATTCCTTACATTTGTACCTATTTTTTTATATTTCATATTTAGACTTTTAATACATCTGGAGTTTATTTTTTCATATTCTGTAGGGTATAACTATGTTTTCTTCCAAAGGTATAGTCACTTCTGCCAGCAGCGCCTTAAGTAAACCACCTTTCCCCTCTAAATGAAATGTCATCTTTATTTATATTAAGTCCCATGTGAGTTTGTTTCTGGACTCTTCGTTGGGTTCTATTTGTATTACATAGTCATGTGTCACTTAATGACAAAGAAATATTCTGAGAAATGCATCCTTAGGAGATTGCCATTGTGAAAACAACAGAGAGGGTACTTACACAAACTTAGAGGGTATACTTATTACATACCAAGGCTATATGATATAACCTATTGTTTCTAAGCTACAAGCCTGTGCAGCATGTTACCATACAAAAGAGCATGAGATTAAATCAAGCACAAGAGAAAATGATGTAATCAAGAGATGTGGTAAACATGAGATATGTGCAGCTGCTGCCAGTATAACATGACATGCTGCTCTACAGCAAACTGTTTTTATATATAAATAGAAAGACTACACTCCAAAATAACAATAAAAAGTATAGGATAGTAAATATATAAACCAGTAACATCATCATGTATAATCATTATCAAGTATTATGTACTGTACATAATTGCATGGGCTATACAGTTCAGTTGTTCTCACATAAGTTCCAGAGACATATCTCCAACTATTGGATAGATAATTAAAATACAACATTTCCAAAAGTTAAATCCATTAACTAGTTCTGATAGTCTTCATCTTGGTGTACAACAGCACCACCCACCCAATGGCTTCCCAAAAGCCTGGGTCATCCTCTCTTCCGCCCTCTCCTTCACTACCCAAATCCACTTCCCATGTTTAATACATATGACTTTCTTGCTTCTTTAATTGCATTCTCTTTGCCCCATCCCCACTGACCCATGTCCTCATTCAAGTGGTTTGCCATTTGGACAGGCCCACATTCCCACACGAGCCATGCTAACTGTGGTAACTGGGTAGGATATCTGAGTTTCCTCTCCAGGGCAGTCTGCAAACTTTGCTGGGAGGATTGGAGTTGGGGGTCCTCTGTGAGCTATGAGTTTTCTTTGGAGGGAGGGTCTTCTTCCTCTCAGCCTCTTGTTCCTTAGCATCAAGGAGTTGGACTTGGGTCCTGAGAGCAAGGCTCAGATAAACTGGGTTGGGACTGTTAATTTTATAGGTACATGATGTCCTCCACATCTGGCACTTTCTACTTTTCAATGTCCCTGAAGTCCACACCAAGACTTAGCTGCTTAATCAAAAGCTCCATTCCTATTTGGGTTTTCTGAAGTGCTTCCCACCTCTCTTCTTCTGTGATTTCAATTGGCTTAGGGCTACTTCCCTTGCCAAGTTTGGCCAACCTTCCAACAGAAGTCCCTCAACAATCAACCAATCCCACATTACTACATAATATAATACATGAAAACAATATATATTATTTTAAATCATACAAGCGCTGTCCGAAAAAAAAACCCCAGCCATAAATGCCTCTATTTTTCATATTACATGGCTGGCTACTTTCCAGACAGCCCTTATATATACACATAGTCTTTTTAATATGACTAGTTTTTACTCTAAGAAATCCTCAGCCACTAGAAAACTAGGTATACATACTGTATTGAAATTTCCTCCTGAATTTGTAATTTCCTTCCTCAAACTGTTCAAGTGCCCGAGGAGCAGAACAGAAAAGGGCCTTGGTGTCACTGCCTGTAGAACTCAGCAGAGAGTCTGCGGAGCTTTTGACATGGACACTTGCCCGCTGGGGTGCCACGCCACGCCTGAACCCCAAAGCCAGGCTCCAGCAGCCTCCTCTTGCAGGTTCACTTGATCACAGCTTTGCTCAAGGATGTCTCCTTCCAGACTCTTGAAACGGCCACATCTTCTCTGCTTCTCACTTGCTGTGCCTCTACCTGCTTCTTTTCTCTCCTAAACCTCCTCCCACGCCCTTCCTCACCTCATAGGCCCTGGGGGTTTGTCCGCAAAGACTTATCTACCCCAATGTTCATTGCAGCGCTGTTCACAGTGGCCAAAACATGGAAACAACCAAAGTGCCCTGCGATAGATGACTGGATAAAGAAGCTGTGGTACATATACACAATGGAATATTACTCAGCTATAAGAAAAGATGAAATATTGCCATTTGCAACAAAATGGATGGACCTGGAGATCATCATGCTTAGTGACATAAGCCAGACAGAAAAAACAAGGGACTGTATGACTTCACTCATATGCGGAATATAAAACTGACAGCAAAGAAAAAAGAAATGAACAAACAAATAACCCATGGACACAATCAATAGTTTAATGTTTATTTGGGGACGAGTGGGTCAGGGAGGGGGCAAAGGGGAGGGGGTGGAGGGGAAGCTAAATATAAGGTGATGGAAAGAGAAGTCACATTAGGTGGTGAACTTATTATACATCAAGTTGACAATGCACTGTAGAATTGTATGCCTAAAACCTATGTAATCCTTGCTAACAGATGTCACCCAATAAGTCTAACAATAAAAATGAATTTAAAAAAAAAAAAAAAAAGAAGCAAACTCTGGGTCACCTGTTCCTTTCTCCTTCATTGCATCGACCTTGTTTGCACAGGATTCCCTCACTTTTCCTCACACTCTCACTATTTCTTTTCCAGTTGGTTGTTGTTGTTATTGTTGTTTTAGTTTTTCATATAAAACTAATAATACATACTTATCAGGAAAGAGTAGGTAGGGTAAGCCCCAGTTAAAGTCCTAAGGGCTTGGTCTTCCTGGATATTGTCTATTGGTGTGGACTGGTTTAAAGACACAAGGAAAGGACTTGGAAAATGCACTCCATCTTGTTCCCTTCTTCCCCCAAAAATACATTCTTAAGGGCAAAAATGAGAAGTGTGACCCTGGTGCTGACTAACATCTTTTTGAGGTCCATGGAGTAATGCAGGATTTCCCGTGTTAAATGCATTTGAATAGGTTGAAACTCAGGAAACCATAGGCAAAAAATAATTAATGAATACTCATTGAAGAAAAATTAAAATATAACAAAGGCAGCAATAAAAATGAGCTGCCATCTCATCAGTCCGCACAGCACCGCAACAATGCAATGCTTTCAGGCTTCCCTGATGCCCGTACAGAACGCAGGCCGCAGGCCTTCATCTACAACTCCAGAAAGTAAAAACCTCAGGAAACACAATGTTGTTGCATTTGTGCTTTTGTTTTCTAAGTTTGCAGAAAATTTATTTGGCTGCACAACTTGCCAAACTGATGTGATGCTGTTTATAGTCTTTAGTTTCCCACTTGGTGTGAATATTCATGTTTCACTGTAAAAATTTTAATGGGTTTGATTGTGAAATGCTGCCTCAGACACACTGAGGGTTTTCTATAGCTCTGCACCTTTGTAAAATATGAAAAATTTTGAATTCCCAAGCACACCTGACCCCTAGGTGTCAGAATTATGGACCTGAACACTTAAAAGAAGTGATGATAATGATGATGCTGTATGATATATACACAGACCAGGTATTGCTAAGCACTTTGCATATATTAATGAATTAAATACTTATAACACCCCTGCAAGGTAGGTACTATTATCTTCATGTCATCTTACACGGGGAAAGGGATTATATTATACCTATGGTTTTACTGCTTGCCTTGTGTGGTTAATAATATGTCTTGAAAGTCTTTCATTTCAGTGAGTATTAATCTATAGTCATATTAGTGACTGCAGTACATCCTATTGTGTGACTGTGCTATCACTTAGCCAGTCCTCTGATGTTGGACACTTCAATTTTCACACCCTTCCTTTTGATGCATTTCTCCATGAAATTCGTCAGTAGAGGCCTGTCCGTTGTCCTTCTCAAATCTTTGACTCTGAGAAGGCAGCACATTCCAATATTCACTGGCTCCTTGAAAGGAAGCCCTTTCTGCCTCTTGACCATCTCTTTTTGTATTTTTTTATGTTTTTTGTGACTCTAACAGAAATGTGGTCATCCTCTATATGTCCCTGTCCAAGTTCCTGGCATCTGAGAAATCCATTTTGCCATGATGGGGGCAGGATCTGAAACGGCAGATCTGACTTCACACAACATGGCCTCGTTTGTTTCCTGCCTTTAATTCCTGTTGGTTTTACTGACCTACTTCCCTCTTTGTGTCACTTTGTTTCAGAAGGTTAGCACATTGACTATGAGAGGACTGCATTCTTATTGCCGGAGGCTAAATACTTTGTGAAATGGGTCCTCTATTAGTGTTTTCTAATCTTGATTCTTTTCCCAGAGTTGCCACTAAAATTGTCTCATGACACTTGTATTAGTTTCCTGTGGCAGCTGTGATAAATTACCTCAAACTTGGTGGCTTAAAACAACATAAGTTTATTCTTTCACAGTTCAGGAGGTCAGAAGTCTGAAGTCAAGCTGTGGACAGGATCTGAATCGAGGTGTTGGCCGAGCCATGCTCCCTGAAGGCCTCGGGGAGGACCCTTCCGTGCCTCCTCCAGCGTCTGGCGGTTCCAGGCATTGCTTACTGGCTGTATAACCCAAATCTCCGCCTCTGTCTTCACATGGCCTTCTCTACTCCCCAAGTCTCTCCTCCATGTCTCTTATGAAGACACTTGTCTTTGGAATCAGATAATCCAGGCTAATCTCTTCTTGACATTACATCTGCAAAGACCCTTTTTCCTAATTAGGTCACATTCACAGTTTCCAGGAATCAGGAAATGGATGTACCTTGTGGGGGAGCCACCATTGAATCCATTACAGCACCATTCTTCCCAAGGGATTTTTTCCTTTCACACTTTTCAGGTAGAATTGCTTGCTGTCCCACTTCCATCCAGGATAGCCCAACCTCTCAGAAATCTTTCAGTCCTGTGGAGTGCATCGAGGTTAAACAATGGCTGTGAGAAAAATGGTTTCTTTCTTCTCTGACCCATGAAGAAATCCCAAACCAGTCCTTTCACATACATTAAAAATATTTTCTTCAACACATTGAGGGTTGTTCTCAGTTTTTCTTTGCCCCAAGGACCAAAGGTTACATCCCAAGGAAGAAGAAATTATTTCTGGAGTGCCTAGAATATATTAAGTGGTATTATATTATCTCATTTAACTCTCATAACAACCCTGAATCTTACAGCCCATTTTCTGTACCTCAGAGAATAGAAAATAGAGGCTCTGAGAGGTTGTGTAACTTGTTAAAAGTCACACAGTAACTAGCAGACCCAGCTCTGTTAACCTCCACAGTATTTTGATTTTGCCTCTACCCCAAACTGCCTTTCACATTTTTACAGATGAGACGAGTGCAGCACAGACATAATAAATGTCTCAGAGGTCACTAATGGTAGAAACAGGACCAGAAGCTTGGTCTCAAGTGCCAGTTCATTGTTCCTCCCATCATACCACACTTTACACTCAGGACGCAGGCTGTCATTTGAGCTGACAAGAAGACATGCACCCTGACCGAGCTCAGAAAAACCCTGAACTTTGGAGCTGGAGCATGAGTCTATTTCAACTCCCCTAATTGGTGACAGATACTCCTGGACCAGTCATTTAGCACCTATGCAGCTCAGCTTCCTCATCTGTAAAATGGGATAATAATGACAACCACCTCTGCATTGCTGTGGGAATTAGAGAATGTATGCCAAAGTTCATGGTGTTTAGAAAATGTTGCACAAAGAATGGCTATCACAACTCCTTATGTTGCAATTCTATCTCACTTTAAAATTAGAGATTTTTTAAATTATAAAAATATGCAATTCATACTTACAGTAAAGAGTATAAAGTAACACCTCCTGTCTCCCAAAAGACCCCAGTCCCAGTCCCTGGAGGTAGCTATTGTAAACAGTATCTTCTGTATGGTTCCACAACTTTTCTATGCATTTGGAAGTATAGTCATTTGTTAACACAAATAGGCTCATACAAGTTCACAGCTTGGTTTTTTTTCACTAAATTGTTGTCTCAGTCATGTTCCCCCGGAAGCAGACTCTGAGATGAACTTTAGTGTGCAGAATGCTTGCTAGGGAATGCTCTGGGGAGTGACATCTGTGGAAGGGAGGGCAGGAGCAGGGTGACCACAGGGAGAAGTCAAGGTGCTTGGACAGCCTTGCCCAAACTCATCAGAGCTCCAGAGTTAAATGAACCATCAAAATTGCCCTGAGCTATGTTAATCCCAAAGGCCTGGGCTTTTACATCCCCACCACTCAAAGTGGGCCAGCCTGGGAAGGGCATGGCCTTGGAGAAGGCAGCTCTCTGTAGATGAGGCCATCTGTAAAGGAGATGACAGCTGTAAGGCTGTCTCCACTCCCAGACACCACTCCCAGCAGCTAGACAAATTCTTCTGCAGGAGTTCCCATAGCACCTGCTGGTGTCCACCTCAATAACACTGGGTGACAGTAAGAACACAGAGCTGCCCACAAATGCCATATGAGAATTTCGAGGAAATAATGGCCCACTTGTCTAACAGCTAGAAGACGCAAACCCTGAAGACCCAGTGAGTCTGGCTGCATGGGACTGCGTTAACTTTAAATTAGTTTTATGTGGGTTTTCACTATCTGGGGACAGTCACCATCACCCTTATCCCAGCCAAAGAGGAACCAGAAGTTGACAGCGGAACTTCTGGTTCCTCTTTGGCTGGAATATAGGGTGAAGGGAGGGGATGCAATTAAGTCTCAAGGCACACTTCTCTGACAAAAAGTCAAAACAGAAAGTGGCTGAGGATTCCCATCCTATAAAAAACAAGCACAAAAGGTCATTCACAGCATAATAATGGGCCCTTCCTATCACTTCCCCTTTCCATGGTCTTTTAGTATTTTTTCTTTGTTCAGCACTTGCTGAGTCAACTCCCAAAGTGAGAATTTGGGGAATTGCCCCATGGTCTGAAAAGACAGATGCTACTGTCCAGGCAATGCCCCCAAAGGGGTCTCTGTGTAACTTGGCACACTCAAGTAGCAACCCTCCACCTTCCCTGCCCTGCCTTCCTCCCACCTCTCTCCTCCCTCCTCCCTCAGACGTAGGCGTCCATTCGTACATGGAAAGGCAAAGATTGGGAGTAGGGGAGACCAGGCTCCATCCTGAGGGTGGAGACTAGCTTGAAAGCAAGAAATTAGGCTTTAATCAATATTACCAGTGGAAACATCATTTCAGACCATGTTGGAGGGTTCTTATAAAGTTAAACAAACACCACATAAACCAGTCACTCCACTCCTAGTAAATGAAAACCCATAGTCACACAAGTACTTGAACATGAATGTTCACAGCAGCTTTATTTATAATAGGTCAAGCTGGAGACAACCCAAATGTCCATTAGATAAAAAAAATCTTCTGATACACTTTTACAATGGAATACAGCTGTAAAAAGGGATAAACTATTGATATATACAAAACATGAATGAATCTCAAAAATATGCTGAATGAAAGAAGTCAGACATAAGAGTACATACTGCATGATTCCATTTATATGAAATTCTAAGAAAATCAATTTAACCTACAGTGACAAGAAGCAGATTTATAGTTGCTGGGGGCTAATAGTAAAGGGGAATTGATTATAAAAAGGCATAAGGAGACTGATGGAAATATTCTACATCTAAACTATGGTGGTGCTAACATGGCTATGTAAAATTGTCAAAAGTCATCGAAATGCACACTTTAAAGGAGTGGTTTCATTGTATACACATTATTCCTCAAAAAAAAAAAAAGTGGATCAAAAAATAAAATACATAGGCAATAATATTAAACTGTGAAAAAGTAAATGAAACCAAGAGTTTTGACTGTCTGGCTATTTTAGCTTATTGCGATTTACATTAAAACCATATGATAAATAGTAGGAAAGCTGCTCATATAAAGCATTCTATTAATGAAGGAGTATAACTCCAAGATCATCTCAATAGGTCCTAAGAAGGTATTTAATAAAAGTTAAGACTCGCATTTCAGAAACAAACAAAAATAATAGACACTAGAAATAGGAAAGTTCTTTGACCTGGTAAAGATTGCCCATCAGGAACCAGGATTGAACATGATAAGTAATGGCGCTACGAAGAGTTCAGTTACAAGTGCCATTGTACTGGAGGATCATTCTAGAGCATCGGTTTTCAAACGGTGGTACGTGTACCCCTGCAGTGTACCTGGGGGGTGATTCAGGGTCACATGAAAAATAATCAATAATGGCAAGTAAAGTAAAAACATGCAAAACGTTCGATATGAAACAATAAATGTTAAGTATGAATCACCGTTAACAAAGACACTTCAAAATGAGATCACATTAGCGCCTGATGACGGGTGAGGGCGTGGCTGTGACCCTTCCCCCAAACCGCTCTCCTACCGATCATTACACACAGTCTCGGAACAATCCAATTGGGATGTTTCTAGAACTTCCCCAAACATAAATACACCTGTAGCCAGACTGTTTGATCAGTTTAGTCATTGACTGAGTAAAAGTAAGTGTGTTGTCTTTAATCATGATTCTTTTCAAGTAGTTTTTTTATATAATGCTTAAATACTTGATCATCATTATTCTTTTTTCTTTTTTCTTCTTTTTTTATTAGATCATTATTAATATTTAACTGCTACAAATATTGTAAAATTAAATCTGTGGTTTACACTTTTAGTGTACTAATTTTTCTTTCCTAACTTATTACCTCATTTTCACTTTTGCATTAAGATAGACACAAAAGTGTCAGTATTTAAAAGCAGCTGTTTTAAAAACAAGGGGTACAATCTATAGAAATGGGTTGAAAAGGGGTACACCAGTGGAAAAGGTTGGAAACCATTGATCTCGAGTCACTACTGTAACTCAACCAAGTAGGTACATACAACCTAGGAAGTGTGCTGAAAGAACGTGGAAGAGTATCTGGTTATCATAATGATTGCGTGTTGTAATAATGGCAAACACTGGGCAGGGGTCAGACATACTGGATATTTGCAATCCAAGGATCAGCTCCACAAATTGAAAAATTGTTATGCTCCACACAACTTTCTAATGTCCTGCTCTGTTTCATATATAAACATAAGACATTTTTTGCAAAAACTTAAAACATACTGAAAAATTTTCAGGAATGAAACTGTGACATAATTTGAAGGAATATTGTATGTTCTTTGCTTTATCCACACTTTACCAAAAGTTTTTGACCATTTAGAAAAAAATTTGCTTGCTATAGCAGCACTATAGATATTTGAATAGCCTATGCAAGATATTTGAATAGCCTGTTTAGTCTAAATGTATAGCTGTCACACTGCCAGTGGTAATGTTCATAGATAGAAGCATCCGGCAACTTTATTATGGCTGTTAGTATCTTTGTGTCCCAAACATTTACATATTGAAATAATGCTATCTTATTATTAAATACTTTTCCTTTAGTTCTCCTTATATTACAATAAGCATATTACTGATGGTTTAGAAATCATGAGATTAAATAGTTTATACCTATGAATTTCACTTCAGATTAGTAGGGTGCTGTTATATAATTTTTGTTATAAATCTGATGGAATTGAGAACCATTGCTCTTGTGCAGCAAGCAAAGTAACTGAGGGAAAATATGGGATAGGAAAAACAATCTGATTGTCAGAGACATAATTGTATTCTTAGAAAACTCAAGAGAGTCAACTAAAATCTATTAGAATTGGTAACATTACTATGATAGCAGTTATAAGATAAATGTAAAAGGTCTGACTGATGGTGATATAAACATGCAATGGTTTTATTTTTCTTGATAAATAACCAGCTTTGCTTTGCAAGCCTGATTCCCCACTCTCACCCCAGTAGCAAGGATGGAGTAGAAGGTGGTGATGAAGACTAAGCATTGCCCATGAATGTTTCTTCTGTTACACATAATGACTTCACTCTGTGTGGTGATTTCCTACAGCGGTGCAGAGACTGGCGGATCAGTAGGGGAGGGCAAGGTTTGCATTCTCCCTCCCCCATCACTCCTCTGTTTCCTGGGCCAAAGCTCTCAGCAGAGGGGACTAGACCGTAATAACGGATGGTCAGCAGGGAAGGTTCTACCCCTGGGCTATGATCATTCCTCTGCTGAGATTTTTCCCACTCTTATCAAAGAGAGACAGGGGAGAGAGGAAAGGGGAAAGAAAATTTTTAGGAGAAAGAAAAAGAAAGGAAGGAAGAATACTAAAACAAGGAAGGAAAGGGCATAAGTATGGGCATGCTCAGAAAAAAGAAGGATATGCTACTAAATATTAAGGTACTTGGCCCACTTGGAGTATAAGGGAGGAAGGGGGCCATTATAGGTGACTTTTCCTTTACATGATTCTGTATTTTAAAAACCTTACACAATGATTCAGCTACTCTACTCACAGGTAAATATTCAAGATAAACGAAAACATATGGCCACACAAAAACTACACACAAATGTTCATAGTAGCATTATTCCCAATAGCCAAAAAAGTGGAAATAACCCAAATGTCCATCGATCAATGAATGAATAAATAAAATGTGGTACAGCCATATGGTGGAATATTATTTGGCAATAAAAGGAAGTAAAATACTGATACGTGCTACAAAAGACGATCTTTGAAAACATTATGCTAAATGAAACAAGCCAGTCGCATATTAAGTGATTCATTTATATGACAAGTCCAGAATAGGCAAATTTATGACAGTAAGTAGACTAGTGGTTGCCCAGAGTTGGAAGAATGGAGCAAGTGGGAAGTGACAACTAAGGGATCCAAGGTTTCTTCTTGGGGTAATAAAAATGCCTGAGAATTGGTTGTGGTGATGGCTGCACATATCTGTGAATACACCAAAAGCCACTGAACTGTACATTTTAAGTGGATCAACAATAGGCTATGTGAATTACATCTCCCTAAACTGTTAATAAAATATTTACAAAGTGCATATGTATTACTTTTATACTAATAAAAAAGTAGTAATTTTATCTGTTACTTGCACTTAATTTTTTTTTATATATTAGAGATTTGCCCCCCAGATGCCCAAACTATTATAAAAGAATTCTGCCTTGAGTCTCCTGGATAATTACTTTTATAAATGAGTAGGTTATCTAACAACAGCAGGAGGGAACTCAATGTAGTACTGGCACAAAGAAAAGCAACATAAGCAGTAAACAAAATGGAGAATCTAGAAATAGACTAAGCTAATTATAAATCAATTATATGATACTGTAAACTTTTTAAAACTCTGTGGTGAGGATGCTTTCTTTGGTGAATGGTGTTGGAATAATTAGACAGCAATTTGGAGAGGAAATTAAATCAGCTCCATATCTTGCACCATATTACAGAAAGATACTCCAGATTGATTGAAGTGTTAAATATAAAAATCATATTAAATATAATAAGAAAGAAATGAGAATGGAGTATTTGCCAGAACTATAGAGGATTGCTAACTTTCTCAACTCTAAATTCAATAGAAAATATCACTAAAGCCAGACATTCAAAAACACAATTTTTTTCATTTCCACACCTTGACAATTAAACAAAATTAAAATAAAATGCCATCAAATTAAAGTATATTTATTTTAAAAAGACAAATGATTAATAGGAAGGTCTCATTATAGCTATGAAATGAAAATAGAACCCAGTTGATAAATAAAGAAAATGACCAGACAATTTGCACTGGGGAGCTCATAGTAACCAGACATACATTAAAAGGCTCATAATTGATAGTCATCGAAGAAATGCAAATGAAAGCAACTGTGTTCTGAATGTTGGCACTACCATATCAACCTACCCGGTTGCCTCAGATTCTGGACCCTTAGTTGCTTCAGTAAGTAGTCCTGGTTTCCCTTTTCTTACTTACACAGAGCTACGTTAGTGCTCAAAGACAATAACCTCATGAGCGACACAAGGTTAAAATCATCTCCCATTTATTCTTTTTTCCCCCACCTTCATGCCCCTTATCTTTACTGGAAAAAAAATGTTAGCAAATGTGTAAAAACATACTGCCTCCAATTCTTCTTCTTCTTTTAAGTAAGCAAATTATAAATCTATAAAGCATACATAAATGAACTTTTTAAGCTATGAGCTGCCAGGTGTCTCATGAGTCCTTCAGACAATCACTTAGAAGGCCTGTTAAGGGGCTCTGATGGGAGAGGCAGCTCCAACACAACGGCTTTCCTGGGCTCGCAGCTCTTGCCTTGCGTTCTTCCCAGGACCCCTGCCATTGTCCCTGCTGAACATTGCTCCATGAACCTCCTCTCCCTTCAGTTTTATGCTTCTCACAAGTTTGCCTCTCCTAACTTGGGCAGCACCTCTCTTAAACTGACCTTTCAAACCTCCCATTTGACTCTTGCCACAAATTTCCCCTCCTTCTTATTAAAAAAAAAAAAAGAAAAAAAAGGTATTCATTGTTGTTTTTAAAGTGATGCTGTTAAATTAGCCAAAAAGCAAAAATAATTTTAATATAATATCTGATGCTTATATACTGACACAATCTCTGCCAATAATAGAAGTGAAAAATGGCACAAGGCTATAAAATTGTGCATTCTCTTTTTTTTTTTTTTTTTTTTTTTGGTTCCCTGAGCGGGGATTGAGCCAAGGCCGTGGCGGTGAGAGCACAGAAGCCTGGCCACTACACCACCAGGGAACCCCCTCTTTTTGATGATACAAATATGTGTGTGATATTCATTACGCTAACATTTGCAATGGAAAAAAATGGTGCTTTCTAAGCCTGCCCCTTTGGAATAAGGATGGACTCCTATTCTGATCCATCAGCTGGCCAGTGGCCTGCCATTTGTGTGGTCTGGCAAAAATAGATAAACGGAGCCTATTGGAGTTGCTTTCTCCCTTAAACTAAGTAATACCTATTGCCAATTGAGTGTAGGTGTGAGAGCTGGAAAATCACCTAAACCAGTGCTCCTGGGCCAGGGACCACAGTTTGAGAGGCACTTGTCAAGACATTACAAGGTATTTTTCTGGTCCATGGGCAGACAGATGTGCAGACGGGAAAAGGGCGGAGAAGACCATACAGGGAAGCAGAAACCAGATGTGGTCCCTGACTGCTTTCCAGTTCCCCTGGGCCCAGCTGGATTTAGGTTCCTGATTTTAGATTCTGTGTGACCTCCCCAGATCTGTATACTAAAAACTCTCCTTCATTTAATATGAGTGAGTCTTCATGCAATGTAAAAGGCCTTCCTAGAACACAGTTGAAAGAATATCATCTCCTCCAATGAAGATAAACTTCATTAACCCCAACTCAGTCCACCCCCTGGGTAACCAAGGTTAGCAGAATGGTCCCTATCTTTCCATATCTTCCTCTAAGCTATACCTACACATAAGCTAGAAGTTTATTCTCTCTTGCATAAACAGTCCTGCGGTGGGTAGTCCAAAACTGGTGAGGTGGTTCTGTTCCCCAAGGTCATCTTGGAATACAAGCTCCTTCTACCTTGCAGGTCCACCATCCTTGGGGTTGCCTCAGCCCCAGACTGGTTCACACCATGTCTATATTCCAGTCAACAGGAAGGAGGAAAAGCAGGGGCAGGGTGCACATGCCTCCCCTTTAACAACAGACCACTTCTAATCATTTCCCCTTAGCCATGATTTGGAGCCATGCACATAACTCACTGCAAAGGAAGGTTAGAAATAGTCATTAGCTAGCCAGTCATATGCCTGGTTAAAATTTAGAGGTACTTGGGCAAAAAAAGGAAGGAAAACAGAACAATGAATCTTGGGGGACATTAAGCAATCTATGCCACAAAGACCATACACAAGGCTCTGTAATTTGCTAATTTTATAATACCCCTCCAAGTTAATAAATATAGAGCCAATATAGTTTAATAACTGCCTAACATCTCATTGTATAGTTATAATGTATTCAACTATTTCCTATATTGGTGGACATTTAGGTTAAATCCATCTTTGTATTCCCATAAAGTTTCATCAATAAACATGCTTGTTCATAGATTATTGCTTCCTAGACCTTTTGTTTTTGTAGAATGAATTTCCCAAAATGAGTCAAAGAATATGTACATTTTTAATTTTTATATATAGCTAAATTATTTTTCCAAAAGGCAATAATGTTATACATTCACGAGCAGTGAATAAGAGACACCATTTCTTCATTTACCATTAAAGTTCTTATTTTTTGCCCAAGTAAATGAGTGAGAACTACCTCTGTTACTTAAATTTTAATTTCTCTGGGCACAACTGAGGTTAAGGGTATTGCCATCATTATTGATGATTTGCATTTCCCCTTCTATCTATTGCTGATGGGCACCTGTACCCATTAGGATTCCAGCAGAAAACAGAATTCACCACATATTATTCAAATGAAGGGATGCTAATGAAGGCACTACTGGGGGCAGGACTAAGGAAGTAAATAAGATGAGAAACTGGTGAGGATACCCAGTAATGAAACAGCTGTTGCTGCCTCCCAGGGCTGAAGGGACAAGATAGGAAATTAGTGTTACCCAGTGAGTACTGAACCAGGAGGAAAAGCTGTCCAGCAGGACCTGTTGAGATGGAAGCATGCCGACCTTTCTCTCCTTCAGTCCTCCCATCTCTTCTCATTCTTCCCATTGGACAAGCCCAATGGACAAGCCCACTAGCAAGACTCCCAGGTGATGCAATCCACCGGGCAACCCCAGGGCCCGGATGCAGGCAGAGGGTGGAGAACAGGTCTGGGGAACCACAGGAAGACCAGCCCAATATTCCTTACCCTTTTTTCTACTAGGTGTGTGTCTTATCCCTATCATCTTGTGGGAACTTGTCAAACAGTGGGGGTATTAACTCTTAGTTTCTAATATGTGTGTAAATTATTTCCTCAGTCCATCATTGTCTTTTGACTCTTGTCTAAAGTTTGTTTTTCCAGATAAACCATGTTTGGTTTTACATTGCTTAAGATAATCTTCACCTTCAAGGTCTGACAAATACTTTCCAATATCAAAACTTCAAAAGTTTTCTTTTTACAATTTTTCTCATTTATTTTTGTATAGAGCATACAGTAGAGAGTCTTGCTTGTTTTTTCTTCCAGATGCAGAGCCAATTATGCCAGCCATGTAAATCATACCTTCTCCACTGAAATAAAATAACTTTGTCATATAAGCTTGGAATGTATATTTAGATTTATTTCTGAGGTTGCTGTACCACACCTTCACTGGCTTGAGTAGATGGTGTGTTGGGTAATATGAAAATAAAAGCATTTAAAAACCTGTAAGGAAGAATCAAAGTCTGAGAAATGAGAGAGAATGGCTAAGAAATTCTTGAAAAATGTTTTGAGACTAGACATACTAGATACTAAAAATTTCTATAACATGGTTCTAATCAAAAGAATATGATATTGTCCCAGGAAAAGATGAATCAATAAATACAAATTAAATCACAAAACTTTCAGTTATATTCCCCTAGTCTAATATGGTAGCTTTTTAAAATTATTTACCTTATCTTCCATCTTGATCTGTATAACCCAAAGATCAGCCTCCCAATTTCCCCAAATTCATCAGCTTTCTAGACACATTTTTGTTTTGTTGCCTTTCCCTAACTTCCTCTTGTACTTCTGCCTCATGGTTATTCCTAGAACATTTTCATGGATTGTTTCTGTTTTTGTTTTTCCTGAAGTCTCCAGCACCCCATCATTTTGTTCCCCTTTCTTTCTCTGACCTCTCTCGTCATCTTCACCAGCTTTTCCCATGCCTACCCACTTATGCTTGCTCCAGGAAATTAAAAATATTTGTCTTTCTTTACTAAAAATTTCCCTCACTCTAACCCAGACCAGCTCTAAGCTCTAAGTTGCTATAACCATGAGAGTCTGAGTAAAGCAAAATAGTCTGAAGATTCCTGCCTCAAGCTTGTTAAAGCCTTGACTTTTCTCTGTGCTCCATATGCCTAGTTGTCAGAGTTGCAATCATAGTGCATACAAATTTGCTTTCTGCTTTCATTTGATGCTATTTTATCAAATGTACATAAATATAAGTCTATATTCTACTTTTTCATTTGATGTTATTTCATAAGTGGTTTTTTCATCACGAGTCTTGTCTTTAAAAACTGTGTAATTCCATCATGCAGACATGACGTAATTGACAATCATTTCTTTAGTGTTAAACATTTAAGACATTTCCACTTTTTTGCTGGGTGGAATTTGTTATAAAATATTTTTAAACAATTAAAGCTCTCTTTCTATCAAATAGTTTCTGAAAGTAAACCCCAGGGATATGCAGAATGGAAAAAGAGGATGTTATATTTTTACTACTCTTGATATTACTATATTGTTAAATTTTATGCAAGTCTACCATTTCACAATGCCACCAGTAGTGAATATTTCTCCATACCCTCACCTATGTTCGATTTTGTGTTTTCAAAAAAAAGCATTCCAAATTTATAGATCCAGGTTGCATTTTGTTATTATTTCCATTTTCACATCCTTGATTATCAGGACTGTTGAAAAGTTTGCCACTTATTTAAAATTTGTATTTGTTCTTCGGTATATTGTCTGTTTGTAATTGTCTTCTTGTTGCTCTTATCCACACACTTCATAAAGGGAAGATGTTAAACTTTTATCTGCTATAACTATTGCCTCTAATCTCTTCTTTATAGATTTTGTGTGTAGGTAGGTATTCTTTATTTTTACTATGTCCTAGAAGTTCAACCACTTTTTCTTTATTTATAGATTTATGTTAGAATGTAGGGGAGTTCCCTGGTGGTACAGAGGCTAAGGCTTCGGCGCTGTCAACACTACAGCCTGGGTTCGATCCCCAATCAGGGAACTACCCACATAAAAATTAAAAAATAAATAAATAAATAGAATGTAGTAGAAGACAGAAGTGTATGAATTCAAATCCCACCATTCCTACTTACTCGGGCTTTGTCACGCTGGGTGACTGAGCAGATTACACAGCTCCCCTAAACCCTCTTCCCAACTGTAAGTGTCTGATATCACTGGCAATGGACTGAGGTCACAGGATTTTATGAGGATTAAATGAGATAATGCATAAAATGCACTTGGTGCATAGCAATTGATAAAGGTAATTCATTGACGTGATTATCATTCTTTTTTCTTTCAATAATTAGAAAAATGATTATTTCACCATTAACTGTGATAAATGGCTAACTCATTATTTTCATTAGCAGTTTTATTTTTAATCTCAATAATCCATACATATCTTATTTTGATGTACGGATAATGGGTGAGTGTGAAGTAAGAGAGGGAGATAGAGTCCAAGCCCCAGGCCACAGCTATCAGGGATTCTCACGAGGCAGTCATGAGGGGAATAGGGAGCATTCTTACGGGAGAGGAAGGGCTTATACATTAAGCCAGAGAAGTTAGTTAATAATTAGGTTGTCCAGAAGAACACCTGCCAATAAGCAGGAATCAAAATGGCAGGTGAGGAGCCACAGCGGGTAATGCATTTGTAAACCTAAGTGGAAAGACACTTGTGATTATATTAGCCCCTCTAGACAGTCTAGGATCACCTCACCTCAAGATCCTCAACTTAATCCCATCTGCAAAGTCTCTTTTGCCATGAAAGCAATATATTCACAGGTTTTGGGGATTAGAATGCAGGAGTCTTTGGGAGGCTACTACTATTCTGCCTACCACGTCATGGAAAGAACTTTGGGTTTTACTGAGTAGGAAGCTATTCAAGGGTTCTGAACCAAGAAGTACTGCATATAATTTTATTTACTTGGAAATTTTTCGAAGGAAGTAGTCATTATAAGTACCAGATACATTGCTAGAAGACTGGTGAATTTGTCATGAGTTCCCACTTAATGACCAGACCACTCTCCATGCTTCAGTGTTCCAAGTTCAGAAGCATAATGAATAGGAGATGGGAAAGCAAAACCACCATGCAGTTCTGTCCAGTGCCTCTTCTTCTCCCCTGACCTGGTTTGTTGTTAGTAAGCTTCAGTTTCAATATACATCTCACCTACACAAAAATAAAACAAAACAAAAACAAAACCTTTGTGTAGCAAAGAGACAAACTGAACTGACATTCTACTGCAGAAGTGGGGACTAAATAGGTTTCTTTTGTTAGTGAGCTAGTACTGCTTCAAAAATGTACTTTCCCAAGTTTTGCAGCAAAAAGAATTAAAGAGAATGTTTAATGTAAACATCGTATATATAAACAGGTTTATGTAAGAGTGTTTGGATTTGCTTCATAATACGTGGGTGTAAGAAATATCACATTTATTTTTTAAAATCAAATAAAACCAGCGTAACCCTTCAGTCTTTCCTACAGTTGCTAGAAATTCACTCCCACCACTTCAGGAAGCCTCTGTACCCACCCACCCCAAAAGCCCGGAGGCTTATAAACACCACCAAAGACATGCCCCTGCCTGTATCATGGCTCCTAGTCCAGACAACTGGAGTCTATTCAAGAATGGGCCACTTCATTGGTGATGTCCAATTCTCTCTCATCTAAACTTACTGTGGTCCCCTAAGTTGGGGTACCCATGCAACCACATAGCTACCATATCAATTATCTATGACTACAGAACAAACTGCCCTAACAGGCATGGCTTAGAACCACCATTATATTGCCCATATGCCTGTGGGCCAGGAATTTGGGCACAATTAAGTGAGATGAAGTCATCTCTGTTCCTCATGGTAAATGCTAGGCTTCCTCCTGTGGCTACAGTCAGCATGTGTCTGGACTGAGCTTCAGATCCAAGAAAGCTTTTTGCTAGGCTGACCAGATGTACAATTTTAAACAGGACAGAAAACAACAGCACTGTCCCGTTTCAATTGGTATGTATGGTCAACCTAGTCTCAGGGAGCTAAATTCAAAGCGTCAGTAGACTAACCATATGTTGCTTTTTGACCCATTTAAAATGGTACATCTGGTCAGCCTTCTTCTTGCCCATGTCAGTTAAGAGACAGATGTATCTTGGTTTCCTCCACATAGCCTATCTGTCTAGCGGGATGGCCTAGACCTCTTTACAGGGTGGCTGGGATCTCTAAGCAAAAGCAGAAACTATAAGACCTCTTAAAACCTGTGCTCAGAAGTTCCTTCCACTGCATTATATTAGTCAAAGCCAAGTCATAAGCCCAGCCGAGATTCATGGGTCAGGGAATCAGACTATACTTCTTGAAGGGAGGAGTGGCAAAGTCAGTTTACCAAAGGTTGTGGCCATACCGAGTGTGATCCACTGGGGACCACTTTTAACATTCTACCATAGCCCCCTCCCAAGATTCAGAGAATGCAGAGAACACAAATGTGTTCTGTAGCTTCAATATTTAGTGGATCACCACAATTCAAAATATCAATAGTTTAATTCCCAAATAATATCTTCAATATTTTGGTGGGACTCCAAAGTACAACATAGGAAAGAAATATAGTCAATAATATTGTAATAATTATGTATGGTGTCAGATGGGTACTAAATAGACTTATTAGGATGATCACTTCATAAGGTATATGAGTATAAATGTCTAGTCACTACGCTGTAAACTGAAACTAATAAATATTGCATGTCAACTGCAATTGAAAAATAATTTTTTTAAATAACAAAAAATTAAAAAAAAATAAAAGTCATTTAATTTACCACTAACTAGTAAACTGAGTCGATTGATATAATTTAACAGTGTACTTGTATTATAGCAGTGGTTTTCAAACCTTACCCTCTGTCAGAATCCTTTGGGAAGATCATTAAACCACAAGCTGATGGGCCCTATCCTGACTTTCAGATTCCATAGGTCTAGGATGGGATATGAGAATTTGCATTTCTAATAAGTTCTCAGTCACTAAGACTGCTGGGAAAGCACACATGGACTATATTACAGAGAGATGGGAATACTGGCAATTTGGCTAACTATAAAATGGACATAAATTCTGTTTTATCCAGGGACAAAAGGGGCTCAAAATTTAGCTCTGGCCTGGAAAACAAACCAAGGTTATCTGTAGGGTTTTTCCTTGGGGCTAATGATTGTCAAGGGTGCTAGGAGAGGGAGTAGATTCCAACACAAGTTAAGAAGATGCTGATATCATATTTAAATATGTGAAACTAGGTTGCTGGAACTACCAGTTTATGAGTATGGTGGGTATCACAGGCATCTGTGCTGTGGCTTCCCTGAAACCTTAAAAAATGAAAAAGGAATTATCTTCACTCTGATCTAATCTCTCAAGGCCCAAAGTGTGAATTAAGTCATAACAATTTCACATGTTATTTACCATCAACAGGATGTAAAGCACTTTTGAGTATATTATTGTCTTTGATCCTCGAACCAATCCTAAGAAATAGATTCCTTTATCCTCATTATACAGATGAGGAAATTGAGTCACAAAATGATAGATGACTCAATCAACATCACAGCTAAGTAGCAGCACCAGTGCTCAAATCTTTTCAATTCTACTTGTAGAGTGAGATATGGCTTTTGAAGACCAAATACTAAAAGTTTAAGCCATCCAGAGATGTAAATTTCAGAAATATTGAAGCCAATAGGGAAGCTTGTTGTCCTTGTTAATTCTGTTTCTCAAGCATATTAGAAATAATTAGTAATGTTTAAATACATGTAATGCTTGTTTTTATATTAAGATGGTATAAATTAGAAAGATGCATTTAAAAATAACTTTATTTAAAGGATACAATTTGATAAGTTTTGACATATAGATGCACCTGTGAAATCATCACCACAATCAAGATAATGAACATATTCATCACCCCTAAGGGTTTCTTTTTGCCCCTTTGTACTTCTTCCCTTCCATCCCTCCAAGCATGAACCCATCCCAAACCCCCAGGCAACCACTGATCTTTTTTTCTGTCATTATGCATTAGTTTGCATTTCCTACAATTTTATATAAATGAAATCATACAGTATGTACTTTTTTCTGTCTGGATTCTTTCACTCAGCATAATTATTTTGAAATTCATCCATGTTTTAGTATATATTATTTGTTCATTCTTTTTGTTGCTGAATAGTATTCCATTGCATAGATGTACTGCATCCTTCTTGACCATAGTGCACGATCTTTTCAATGTGTTGTTGGATTCAATTTAGTTGAGGATTTTTACATCTATATTCCTCAGGGGTATTGGCCTTTAATTTTCTTTTCTTGTAGTGTCTTTGTCTGGCTTTGGAATCAGGGTAATTCTGGCTTTGTAAAATGAGTTTAGAAGTGTTCCCTCCTCTACTATTTTTTATAAGAGTTTGAGAAGGATTGGCATTAATTTTTATTTAAATGCTTGGTAGAATTCACCAATAAAGCCATCCAGTTCTGGGCTTTTCTTTGTTGGGAGGATTTTGATTATGGATTCAATCTCCATACTAGTTAGAGATCGCTTGCCTCACACTATAAACAACAATAAATTTCACAAAGATTAAAAATACAAATACAAAAAAATGAACTATTAAAATAGGAGAAAATAAAAGATAGCATGTGATTAACCTCAGGATGGGGTTGGTCCTTTTAAGAAAGACTATAAACTTAGAAGCCATAAAAGGAAAATTGATGGATTCAACCATATAAACATTTAAATATCATAAAGAATATAGTTGGAGAGAAACTTGCAAGATATGACAAAGTATAATATTGCTAATGTATAAATAACTTTCAAATTAAAAAGAAATACATAAACAAGCTAATAGAAAAATGGGCAAAGGATAGGAACAAAAATTTATAGAAAGAGAACTATAAATAGTCAATTAACTTAAGAAATGAATGGTCTTCTTCAGTGGTAGTACAAGAAACAACTAGTTGTCATTATTGCGCATGGGAGCAAAATGGAAAATATTGCTAATATCTAATGCTACTTAGTAATGGGTATTCTTGTTCACCCTAACAAAGGAACCATTTTAAGTAATCAATTAGTCAATTGTACTTTCATACCTTATTTCTTTTGATTTACTGCATTTCCAACCAAGTGCTATTTTATCACCACCTGCAGAAGGTAACACCTGAAATGAGGTGTGAAACAACAAACTAGAAGCTGTAGCATGTGGAAGTCTGCTCACAGTGTTGGGTGACAGGGGTTATGCTCCTCCTCCCACTTGCCCAATATTCTGAAATGTGGTTTTCACAATCGAGGGGGGAGGGGAAATTAGCAGGAAAAAATTAATGTTCTCATATTGCTTCCTAAGTGTACTGCTTGTTTTAGAATCTTATTTAATGTAGTCCATATTGCAACTTACTCTTCTGCCAAATGAATCTTAAACTAAGCACTCTCCAACAGCATCAATTAACTAAGAACGAAATTCTCATTTCAAAATAAAGCCTTTTGTTTCATTTTCTTCTTGACTTGCAGATAGAGAAAGAGGAAATATCAGAGGAAGCTTCAGGAGGGGATTTTGATCCATATAAAGAAACACAGTCCAGAAAGGGAACCTCAAGTTTACTTGGCTGCCCTTATTGTTCAGAAGAGGAAACTGTAAGCTAAGAAAGGCAAAAAAAACAGAGAGGGTGTAAATGTGTAGCAGTTGTGGCTGGCCTTTCTTATAGATCCTCCCGCAGGGGTTTTATCTGCTTGCGGTCTAGCCCCCTCCCTCTCCGCTTATCACAGCTTTTCAGTAGGAAGACCTTTCTGATACAGGCTAACCACTAGGCGGCACTGTGCACTGCTGGGCTAGCTGTCCCGGTATAATAGCCCCCACCCTGCAAAAGGACTTTAGTTTCTATGGACAGATCCTTTTCTTTTTAAGATTTTATTGTTAAATTTATTGGGGTGACATTGATCAGCAAAAAATTACACAAGTTCCAGGGGTACAATTTTACATTACATCGTCTATGTGTTGCATTATGTGTTCATCACCCAGAGTCAGTTCTCTTTCCATCAACATATATTTGTGTCCCTGTCCCTTCTCCTCCATGCCCTTCCCCACTTACCCTCAAGTAACTACTAAATTATTGACTGTGCCAATGAGATTTGTTTCTTTGTTGCTTTCAATTTTATGTTCCACATATGAATGGAATCATGCAGCTCTTGGGTTTTTCAGTCTGGCTTATTTCACTTAGCATGATGACCTCAAGATCCATCCATGTTGTCATAAATGGCAGTATTTCATCTTTTCTTATAGTTGAGTAATACTCCATTGTGTAAATGTACCACAGCTTCTTTATCCAGTCATCTATCAGAGGACATTTTGGTTGTTTCCATGACTTGGTCACCATAGACAGATCCTTTTCAGGCCTGCTAAATCATACTTCTCCAAAATCTAGAAACTTAGCCAATTTGAAGAGCCATCTCATAAGAATTTTGGTTTTGGAATTGAAAGGGTCTTCTACTTCAAATATTTTCTGGAATTAGTCCCTTCCTACTTTGTTACTATAAAACTCGTCCACCATCTAGGTGCTTCTCAAGGTGCCCAGTGGCAGGTAAGCTATGAACTCTGCAGTTAGAGGACACGTATGCAGAGTGTAAAGTGCATGAAAATGTTTCATGTGACCCAAGAAAAAATGAAAATCTCCCTAAAGACCATATCAAACATCTCAGCCCTTGCTGAACCTGTTGCTCATAAACAGCTTGGAAAGAGAACTAGAAACTACAGTTGGGAAAAGTGGAATCTCCAGACATTACCCACCAAAGGCACATCTTTAAGACTGCAAGCAACATCAACTAAGTTGTCAGGTGGTGACTTTGACCCCTTCATCCTGAACTTCCCAGGCTCCAAGCTGCCCTCAGCTAAGAATCCCATCCTGTACGGTGAATCAGCACCATCACCTTTCATCCAGCTTCCGTGGGTGTGGCATCAACAATGTTGTCAGTGACAATGGTAGCTTCCTGAAAACAAGTCTTCCCACCTGGGAAATGAAGACCAGAATTAAGAAGCAGAGAATCCCAAGCACACCTGGGTTCCCCGACATGGAAATCACCCTGAGAAGGCTGTCTTTTCGCCAGGACAATTAGCTCTTGGAGATGAGGTTCTCTGGGCAGGAGTAGGACAGGCAGATTGGGGACCTGGTGGAGAAGAGCAGGCAGGACTGTGATGCTACAAAGAGAGTCATATACCACAGGTTGGCACACATTCTCACATCTCTAAAGTCACTAAATTATCTGCCATGTCCTTTGGCAGCTTGTTCTCCAACCTGAGAAATTCCAGAATCTAAACCACTGGAAGGTTCTGCTGCCCTCTACCCCTAACAAAGAAACCCAGACTCACCTCAGAGCATCGTGGACCTCCAACCAGGTATAGTCACCAAGGGTTTCTGGAAGCTAGATATTGACCTGGACCAAATGTCCATCTTTAACAATTTTCAAGAAGACTACGTGGTTGGCAACACAAAAAAGCAGCATAGGTGACTGCATTGCTCTCCCTAATCTAGCTTCCTCCCTGCCAGATCAGCAGTCAGAGACATCTGATGAGAGATCTTGAGCACTGATGCCTGGCTCCAGCAGAAGTTACCTGAGCTGGGCTCAGGCTTTTACAGAGGAGATGAAGGAGCTATGGGCTGCCTCTTATGCAGATAGTCACGAAGGGCCTGTGAGAGAGCTGCATCACGTTCTCTAAACCGGGCACCTCCAAGCCGTGGTTTTCCCGGCGCAGCCCCTAAAGGCCTTCAGTGTTAGCATCCCTTGGTAACTTGTTAGAAATGCAAATTGTCAGGCTCTACCCAAGACCTCCTGAATGAGAAACTCTTGTGTTTGGGAGCCCAACACAAACTGTTTTCACAAGCCTTTCAGGTGATTCTCATGCAAAAGTTTTGAAACACTGTTTTACTCGAGGCATAATTAAAGGAAGGCTCACCTCTGTCACAGACATCATGCTAGTGGCTATTTGTCTAGCTTCAGCAAGCCTCTGGGAGTGATGATTAAAACCATTCTCATTGTCTTTTACATTTTCTTATATATAGAATGCTTCCCATGCTAGGCATCAAAAAATCACACAATTAGCCAATGCCCTTGTTGTTCAAAATTGTTTTTGTTATAAAGCTCAGCACACAATAGGTACTGGAAATGCTTGTTGTTAGCAATAAAATAAAACATTTAATGGATAAAGTGTTATATATATTGAATTTCATATATATAATATGGAAAGAAAAGCCAGACACAAGAGACTACATATTTTATGAGGTATATATATGAATACCAAGAAAGGGCAAAAGTCAGAAAAGCAGGGCGTTTCCTGGTGGTGTAGTGGCTAGGACCCAGAGCTCTCAATGCCGCGCGGCCTGGGTTCGATTCCCAGCCACGGAACTACCAAAAAAAAAAAAAAAAAAAAAAAAAAAAAAAAAAAAAAAGAGAGAGAGAGAGAGAGAGAGAGAAGTAGTTACCTTTCATAGGGTAGTGCTGATACATGGGAGGAAGTATTGACTGATAGAAGGGTGAAAGAGTGTCTGGGATGCTGGAACATGACCTGGGTGATGATTACCTGGGTATATAGGTATTTTAAAAAGTCATTAGGTGCTACACTTAAGAAAAGATAGAAAAAAGAAGTCTTCCTACTTAGATGGTAGAAAACCATATTCCAAGTCGAGGGAGTAATATGAGGTGGGAAGTTATTGGCCTGTATAGAGAGCAACAGCAAACCAGTTTGTTGAGAGGTAAATATGGGTGAAGAGGACAAGCAGCAAACAGAAATGGAAAGATCTTTAAGTCTACTAGAAGCAACTGAGACAAGCAAACTCAAATATAATAATTATCATATAAACAAAGGAGTACACAAAGAAGTGGACCTACTCCTAACTCAGCTTGGCTGGATGTAGGATGGGGAGGGTTTAAGGAAGCTTCTAAAAAAGGCAGCCAAATAGGAGTCGAGAATCTGATTTTCCATTTGTTTTCATCTGCACCAATCCCTAGGAAATGATTGTGAAGTTTCCTATTAAAGGAAACCCCCAAATCAGGAAAACTGGACTCTAAGCTCTGTCAAGGAGCAAAGAAGGAGTTAATGAAGCAGAATAAAGCTGTCTGACCCAGGAGAAAGGGAACTACACAGCACAGCGGAGTTTTGTGTACTAAATTGCAATCTACCAGTCATTTGGAATTGAAACTGTAGGAATCGAAAGGCTTGGCATGAGGCTTGACTCTCAGAATTTAAACTCTTACCAAACCCTGTATTATTTTTCTTAAAGTGGGATTCTTACTTTACATAGTAGGTCAAGATCTTTGAATATATTATTTGTAAAAACCTATTTTAAAAAAATAAAAAAAGAAAGAAAAGTAAATACTAGACATGAGAGCCTAACTGGACAGGAAGACAGGAAAACAACTATGAAAATGAAAATATGTATGTGTTTTAATTTTGTTTATGGAAAAATGGACCAGAGAGAGAGAGAGACAGACAGACAGACAGAAAGAGAGCAAGAAAGAGAAAGATTTAACTGCAATATGCTGGCGCCATGTGGCAAAGAAAGAAAGAAAGTAAAAGAAAGAAGAAAAGAAAGGGGAGGCATAAAAATAGAAGAAATGCGAAGGATAGTCATTTGTATAATTGGAGTCCCTGAAGAAGAAAACAAAGCCATGGAATAGAACTAACACTGAAAACAATAGTCCAAGAAACATTTTGAGAAACAACAAAGACATGGGTGTACATATCAAAAAGACCTACCGACTAACTACCTGAGTAAATTAACCCAAAATGACTAATACTGAGACGCATCTCAGCAAAACCATCAGATCTTAAAGATAAAAAAAATAATAAAATCCTAAAAGCCTCCAATCAAAAAAAGGATATACAATTTGCAAGTGCAAAAGAATAAGAAAACATCAGACTTGGGAGTTCCCTGGTGGTGTAGTAGCTTAAGGCTTCGTAGCTGGCGCTGTCAGCGCTGCGGCCTAGGTTCAACTCCTGGCCAGGGAACCACCCACATACAAATAAATAAATAAATAAAAAGAAATTTGCAGAATGAAGGGGAAGGTCAGGGGAAAATAAAACTACTGTTTAAAAAAAAAAAAAAAGAAAACATCAGATTTCTCAAAAGCAACATACAAAACAAGGCAAAACGGGGGCAGCATTTGCTAGAAAATGAATGAAAAACTGTATGATCCAAGGCAGGATAAATATTCTTCAAGTATCAAGAAAAATATTCTTCAACATGCAGAACTTAGGGATTTTTCTTGAGCAATTTCTTAGAGGTTATGCTTCATCCAACCAAGAGATGACTTGGAAAACTTTAACAAAAGGACTGATGGTGAGTATTTTAACATAAATAATTGTGGATCAAAGACTGAAGCAAAGGTGAGAATGAAGGTAAAATACCAATGTACAAATGAAGTATATTATGACAAAGAAGAAATAATGAAATAATGCAATTGAAAAATGGGAGAAGGGAAAAGAGGGAAAGAGAAAGTATACAAAGTTGATTGTTGCATAGGCAACAGGATTAAAGGGTGCCATTAAAAGTGATGATCTTACGAACATTTATCAAACTGCCCACCCTGAAAACACCTTCTCATGCATTCAAAAAAGTCTGAAAAATTCATCATATATTAGATCATGAGAAAAACATTAGTAAGTTCTATCAGGTGAAAATTTTACAAACAATACTCTGATCTCAATGCAATAAAACTAGAAACTATTAATAAAAAATGATTAATGCAGCCTTAGAACCAGAAACTAAAAAGCTTTATATTAAACAATGTGTTAGTTTAAAAGGAAATACAACAGGAAAAAAATTTGTTTTCTAACTATGTGTGGCTGGGGATGTTAGTTGCTTTATATAGCAATTGCGGTGGTGTTACAATGATACACACATTTGTCAAAACTCATCAGGCTGTACATGTGACACAGGGGCATTTTTTCCAGGTATATTGAGATATAATTGACAAATAGCATTCTGTAAGTTTAAGGTGATTCGATATACATAATATTGTGAAATTATTACTACAACAAGATTAGTAATACATCCATAACCTCATGTCACCTTTTTTTTCTGGTTACAACATTTAAAATTAGTCTCTTAACAAATTTGAAGTACACAATACAATATTATTTAGGTGTATTTTATATTATTCAGATTAAACATCAAAGTTGACTAAAACAAAAGACAAACAAAAGTCCCTCAAATGCCTGATGTCTTCACTGTCTGCTCATACCTAAAAATAGATCAATAAGAAATTGATTGGAAGTTCTGTATATGAGGTGGGCTTTTTACCTGGGGGTTTCATTATAGAGTGATCTGGATGAGCTGTTTTGTGAGAAACTCTCGATGTCAGTATCTTTAGGTCTTTCCTAAAAAAGAGACAGTAAGAATATAAGCAGGGGCTAGACTACTTACATTCAAATGCAGGGTCTACCAGTCATTTGATAAATTCCTAACTTCTCTGGGTCTTAGTTTTTTTAGTTGTAAAATGGGGATGATAACAGTGCCTACCTCACAGAGTTAATGTGAGAAGTAAATGAGTTAATATACATAAGACAATATCTAGCACACAGTAAGTGCTAAATAAACATTAGCTATTGTTGCTGTTTTATTATTCGTACAAGACACTGCCAATCTCCTGCCTTGAAAACAATCCTGGTTGTCACTGTTCTAGAAAGGAGCAAAGAAAGGAAATCAGCTGGATGGAAAAAGGAGTTTCACCTATTCTCTATGCCCTTTTCTTGGGGGTTAATGCCCGCCCCTCTCCCTCATTGTCTCTTAGTGGGATTGAGGGATGAGCAGAAGTTAATTCATCCCACCATCTTTTGGGAAAGATTTGCCAAGCAAATGAGCAATGAAAAGTCTCAAAAACCAGAGAGTTGAATAGATCTGATTACATAAAAATGTATCTCTGTAAAAGCATCATAAATGAAATCATAGCATCATAACAAATTCAAAGATAAAGAAGTATAAACACAATTTGCAACAAATGTAGTGTGGAAATAAATGCCTACCCAAATGAGAACTCAGAGCTTCCTGAGCAAGGGTGTCACCGCCATCACATGCTTCTTGCAGTGATTCAAAGCCTGTCAGAGGGTGGGAAAGCACTGTGGTGAAAAAATTAAGCTTCAGGTATACTCTGGAGACTTTTGGCACAGAGAACTTGGAGGCAGGAAATCTTGAGGCAGAGCATCTTCTGTAATTAAGATATTTGGGAGCACATTTGGCTTTCTCTGGTTGGTCTTGAGTTGGAAATTAGGGAGAGGAAACAAAGACAGAAACTGACAGCCATTGATCAAGTCCTCACCATTCTGGACTGGCTGCTGCAGAGGTTGTGCAGAATTCTATTATCGTACATGGTCTTGCTATTGTCTGCTCCTATATAGTCAATCTTTTAGTAGTGAGGGTGTATAATATGTGAAGCTAATACATAAGAAATAAGAAAAACTTAGATGTCCTTAACAAATTAAATAGTCAAAGGATATAAAGATACAATTTCTAGATTCGGAATTAGAAGTAGCTAATTTAGTAGATTCAAATCATAGTTAAGTTTGATATATCCAAATTTGATTGCAAATGTTCAAGAAAAAAGAGAGGAAGGTGATTCAACTCTATTATTCCCCATAATAAGGGTGTTTCACCGGCAACACAGACCATTATTCAGAATGGTCTTACAAAGTGGGTTGAAATGTCTTTGTCTTAAAGAAACAAACTGCAGAATTAACTATGATACACAGAGAAACATTAATAGAGTGTTAGAGGAACTGATAATATCAGCCACAGAAGACACTATTAATATTTTATGAATGGTTTCAAACAATGTTTTCAAACTATGGGTTATGATCCATTAGTGGGTTGTGAGATCAATTTACAAGGTAATCAACATTTTTAAATAATAGAATGGTACAAAACAGAACAGAATATTGTCTTTTAGAACCCAACATTTGGGTAAAATATGACTTTAGGATAAAAATCAACCTTACAGAAAAAGTAAATAGGGATAAAACAGGATACCATTTGTCTAAATGGGACTACATCTAACTTCAAACTTCTGTGCATCAAAGGACACCATCAACAGAGTGAAAATGCAACCTACAGATTAGGAGAAAATATTTGCAAATCACATGTCTGATAAGAGGTTAATATCCTGACTACAAACAGAACTCTTATAACTCAACAACAATAACAAAACAACCCAATTAAAAAATGGACAAAGGACCTGAATAGACATTTCTCCAAAGATGATATACAAATGACCAACAAACATATGAAAAGATGCTCAACATCACTAATCATTAGAGAAATGCAAATCAAAACCACAATGAGAAAAAAACCACAGTGAGCTCCCACCTCACACCTATTAGGATGGCTACTATCAAAAAACTAAATGGAACAAAATAAAGTAAGCGCTGGCGGGGACATGGAGAAATTGGATCCCCTGTGCACCACTGGTGGTATTGGTGCAAACACTATTGAAAACAGAACAGTGGTTCCTAAAAAATTAAAAATCGAACTACCATGTGATCCAGCAATCCCACTTGGACTATACAAGTACATCCAAAAGAAAGGAATGTAGGGACTCAAAGAGACCCATGTTTCACACTCATGTTTATAGCAGCATTATTGTGAATAGTCTGGAGGTGAAAGCAACTCAAATATCCATTGATAGATGAATGAATAAACAAACTGTGGTATACCTACAATGGAATATTGGTAAACCTTAAAAAGGAAGTAAATCCTGTCATTTGCTACAACATCAATGAATCTTGAAGATATTATGCTAAGTAAAATAAGCCAGTCACAAAAAGACAAATACTGTATGACTCCACTTATATGAGATATCTAAGGTAGTTAATTTTATAGAAACAGAAAGAATAATGATGGTCACCAGGACCTGGGGGGAAGGGAAAATGGGCGTAGAGTTTCAGTTTGGCAAGATAAAAATCTGCACATTGGCTTCACAACAGTGTGGATATACCTAACACCATTGAATTGTACACTTAAAAATGGTTAGGATGGCAAAATTTTAGATTTTTTTTTTACCACAATTAAAAATAAATATAAAAGTAATTTATTTTCAACTAGAACAAGATCATTTGTTATTAACTTCCCGAAGCTTTGAAGTGATGTTAAAAGTGGATGAGAGTTTAATGAGAACAGTAGTCTCACCACTGCCTGCAGAAGCATCTCTTACCAGAAAGTGGTTTAGCAGTGGTTTCAGGGGGCTTAGAGATATTAGTACCCACCGGCTCAGTACTTCTATTCATAGAAATCACCCTTAGGAAAAAATTTTAAATGTAACAAGGATTTAGGCACAAAGAAGTTCATTGTATTTTTTATTTTTTTTTATTTTTTTTAATTGTATTTTTTAAGGGAACAATTTTCAACAATAAATACTGAATACATGGGGAACAATATAAAACATTTGAACATGAGAAAATCAATAAATAAAGTATCTTAATTCACATGATGGCATGTCATAGAGCTATTAAAATGTCAATTCATGAACAATTTTTAAAGGGGAAATGTTTATGATATAATGCTGATTGTGTTAAAGGATACTTTTTAAAGATAAAATCATTACTCTCACATGAATATAAAGTGAACACTGATCAAAGATTTAATTTAACTCATTAGTTAATGAAGGAACCAGTAAGGTATTATAACCAATTTAAAAGAGAATTCAAAGAATCCCACAGGAATAGGTCAACCAGGAATACTTTAATGAATTTACAAGGAGATACTGACTTTATCTACTTGGGGATTTGGAAGTCATCCCCAAGTCCCATCCACCCCACAGAAATCATTTGCATATCTATGGACCAGAGTAATTTGCATTGCTACCTTTTAGCATAGATTGCAGTAAACAGGACATTAAACGATTATTTTTTTCTTTTTCTTTTTTCCCCCTCATTTCAAAGTCTTTTACAACTTTTACTGACAGTTGAAATAATCAGAATATAAAATTGAAAATTGAATTGTTTCAATTAAGGGGAAAAAAAGAAAATATACCCCAAATATAAAGAGTGGGTTTTTTCTTAACAGTGGATTTAGTGGTTTAGTTTCTTCCTTAATCTTTTTTTATCCTCTCCAATTTTCAGCAATAAGAACTGGGGGACTTCAGAGCTAGTCACCACAAGATGTACTTCTGTGGTATATGGATTGTTTTGAGCTAAGGGCAATTTTAGCTTTCAGGCTCAAGAGAAACTTATATTTAACTACCTAAGAGAACTTGATTTAGGGGTCTTGCCCATAATAAGAGATTATCAATAATAGTCTCTTTTTGATCCACCTATATATGCCAGGGCAAACATCTGTTTACTAAATATCTGCTCTTTTTATCATACTGCAATGACCCTTTGAACCCCAAGGCACCTCACCCTCGTCATTAGCTCAAACTGTTTTATATACCCATTTTCCCTTTCAGTTTCTAAACCCTCTCATGCAAGTGGAGATCATGTATGTGGGGTTCCCATACATATGTATGCATTAAATTTGGTTATTTTCTCTTGCTAATCTGTCTCATATCTAATCACTTATTAGACCAGCCAAAAGAACCTTGAGGGTAGAGAGAAGTTGCTTCCGCCCTCACAGACATAATCCCTTTACAATAAAAAATAATTTCTTAAAATTATAATTTTAGGTAAAGACAGTTTACAGGAGGCAAAAAGACCCAAATAATGGTAACTCTAAAATTCAGTAATAATCAGGAAATTTTCTATCTAAGAATCTAAAGTTAAGAGAGTCCATATAAAATGTCTCGAGTTAGCGCCTTATGGAAATGGTCCCCCAAAGCCATCTTCCTCTGAAGAAATTGGATTGTAAATGTTTTTGAGGAGATAATATGTGTTTTGAAATTCCTTAGGAAAATCACAACATAGGTTCAAATGACAATAATTAAAAATGAGTATTGCTTTATTGATTGTAATGTGAATTACACTAGAGAAGATACTCGATTAATTTTGATCTACATGGACTAGTGGGGAAAAGATTTAGACACAAATGACTTGTCTGTGTTTCCTCAGTACTCAGAGGAAAGAATATGCTGATCTGAGATAGCTGGTCCTAAATATCTCCGTAGAAATAGATACTTTTTAGAGTACAGAAGGACAATTCATCTGTTTACCATACTATGGTTTACAATAAATACTTCTAAAACAACATCCATCTCCTTTTGTTCTACTAAACTACAACACAAAATGCAGACCAAACTTGAAAATTCCCTGAGTCATGTAAGCAAAAGTAAATCTAGCTTCTTTCATGCATATATGTGAAACTTAGGTTATTTCTCATAAATGCCTTTCTTAAGGCATCTTCCTGAAAATGGTATAAAATATCACTTTTAACCAATCCCCAGACATCCGGATATCCTCAATCGTAATAACAATCATTGTAAGATTTTAAAACTTCCTCATTTTCACTTTATAAGCCATCCTGTAACATCATGCCTCTGAGCTTCATATCAGTTTTGTATTTGAAAGCTCCAATTTTGCAAACTGTTCTTACATACACAAGTAATTCTTACTGATCTAGTGGTCTTAATTTTATTTTTTCTGGATTTTTGACAGTTCTCTTAACTTTACCTCTGAGTCAGTCTCATGTAATCATATTCACAAGAATGATACATTTTATACACATATAATCTCCTATTACAAATACTAACAGTGGACTTCAGGTATGTTGGTCAGTAGAGTCCAACTTAGAAAGTCATCCAGAATTTGTGGTGTCTTTACAAAGAAGTTCAATTTTGGCAGCACCTACAAACAGTGAGATTCTGGGAGGCCAGTGCTCAGAGGGCAACTGAGGGTATAGGTGCTTCTGTATGGGAGAAATGCTTTTTCCCTTACTAAGCTCAGGGTTCATATCAGGTAGTCAACTTTCTCTGAAGGGAGAACAATCCCTATCAGACCTTGAGAATACATTTTGGGCAACTTAACCAGGAAAGGAAAACAGAGTATAAGTAGACCCCCTTTTTGGCAGGGGATCCATCCTACAACCCTCAGTAGATGCCTGAAACTGCAGATAGTACCAAATCATAAATATAGTATGTTTTTTCCTATACATACATACCTATCATAAAGTTTAATGTAAAGTGAGGCATGGTAAGAGATTAACAACAATAAGTATAAAAATAGAACAATTATAACAATAATAAAAGTTACGTAAATGCCTTTGGGACCTTTATTAAGTAAAGCAAGGGTTATTGGAACACAAGCACTGTGATACTGGGACAGTCAGTCTGATACAGAGCTGGCTACTAAGTGACTAATGGGTAGATAGCGTATACAGTGGGAATATGCTGGACATAGGGATTATTCATATCCCAGGTGGGACAGAGCAGGGTGGCAGGAAATTTCATCACACTACTCAGAACAGTGTAAAGTTTAAAACTTATGAATTGTTTATTTCTGAATTTTCCATTTAATATTTTCGGGCCACAGTTGATGGCAGATAACTGAAACTTTGGAAAGTGAAACCACAGAGATAAAGGATAAGAATCAGGGAATCACAGACAGATATACAAGGGCTGTCCGGAAAAAATCCAGCCATAAGTGCCTCTATTTTTAATATTACCTGGCTGGATACTATCTGGACAGCTCTCATATTTCTAAAGTCATGGCGATCATTTTTATCTATTACTGGAGTTTAATCTATCATCAGATATACAAGAACTGCAAAATAATTTCTTTCTTTGTATTTATTATATTATCCGGTTGTATGCATTATTTACATAGTGAAGATTCTTTTTATTTTTTTTATTTTTTTAAGTTGAATTACTTTTAATAAACATTTACATAATATTTCTTAGCTTTTACAAGATTCTTCTATTTAAAGGATAGTGAATTTTTTTCATTTATAAGGCAAATGAAATGCTTGATATGATTATTATTAATTAGATTTTATGTAAAAAGACAAGCTAGGTATGTGACTAAAGTTCTACACTGAGAAAACTTCAGCGAGAAAAGAAGGAATAAGTAACTTATGAGTATGTTGAAGAATAGAAACTATCTGCAGAATATTCCAAGGTCTCAAATTGTTTAGATATTCTAGTCTTATTTGAAAATAACCTGTAGATTTTATAGACATGTAGAATATTTTCACTGTAATTATATATGGATAGGAAAACTTGGTCTAATTTAAGCAATGCCTCTATATTTAGATCTTCGTGAAGATTCTTTTTAAAAACACTCTCATCTCACCTTGAGATAGATCCAAGATGAGGGTAGGTAAACGTTGTGCTGCCTCCTTCTGTGCACACATTGAAATTACAACTAAATTATAGAATGATCAACCTGGAGAACCATCTGAAGTCTAGCTGAACAGCAGTTTTATAACTAATGATATAAAGAAAATGCCATGTCGAGGCTGATAGGAAGGGCAGAGGTGTGGAATGGGCCAGTCAAATACTTCCATGTGGCAGGTGAAAATCAGTGGGGATACTGACAATCTGATGGGATTGAAGGCTATGGGAAACCCAGACCTCCTCTTAAGGGTCCATGCACAGACTTACTTGCTCACAGATACTTACCCTGGTTTCTGGTAGAGAGACAGGGGACATTGTAGACATATGGAGGAGACTGAGTTGTGTGTCTTTGGCGCAAGGACTGAAGAAACAGTCACTAGTTTCCCTGTGTGGGGTCCTCTTCCCATGCAGCCAGCAGGTGGGGTCCATCTTTCCTGTGCTGAGTTCTCCCATGCCCATGGCCAAATCTGAATCTGAATTCATCTATTGAACTCCACTGCTCCACTATGCTGTCTCCCTGGGACCCAACCTACCCAACTCCCTCAATGCCAGAGACACTTTCTCAGCAAGCAGCCAGCCCCACCTGCATTGCACTCTTTCTTGGAAAACTCTGGGGATATGTGGTCCCCAGGAGGATGGCAACTGGCCTCAATGTGCTCTGTCTGAGACTTTTGCTGAGTAGCTCCAGGCTCGGCACTGACACCAAACTGGAACCCACATCAACCTGGTGAACACAACTCTTCCCAGTCTAGTGACTCCCTGAGACCCTGCCTCACCCAACTTGCATATAATATGAGGCTTTATCAGCAGGTGAACCTCAAGGGAGCTGACAGGTGGCAGCATGCCTCAGGTTTTCCTGGCTTTTTGTGGAGCTACCCTAAGCCTGCTACTGGTGGTAGCCATCCTCAATTTGCAATGTGGTTTCTCCCACATGCCTCCAGGTTTAGAACAGGCAGTGAACAACCATGGATCACTTTGTAGCTCCTACAACTAGTCCCCAGCCAATCACAAGCAGTGGGTGACCTGGGCTTGTACCCAAGCTTTCCCCAGAGGCCCCAGAACCAACATACTTGGAGGTTGCCTTCAGATCATAGCAGAGCACCACCCACACAAGTGGCAAACACAAAGGGTGGTCTCAAGAGGTACCAGAGCCCTCTGGAAAGAATCTCACTCAGTAGAGTAAGCCCCTTGCACAGCAGCCCATAAACTGTGGATGTGGCCAAACCCCTCAGTCAATCAGCCTGAGAGTCAATCCCATCCACTGGTGTGTCAATAGTAATCAAGGCTCAACTATAACAGGAGGGCACACACAAGCCACACAAGGGACACTTCTGGAGCACCCATCACAGATGACTAGGGAGATGGTGCCAGGGCCCCACAATGCACCTACTACATAAGGCCACCTGGGAGATATAACAGATTACCTAATACATAGAAACAAACACAGAGAAACAGCCAAAATGAGGAAACAAAGAAATGCATCCAAATGAAAGAAAAAGAGAAAATTCCAGAGAAAGAACTAAACAAAATGGAGACAAGCAACCTACTAGATACAGAGTTCACAACACTGGTTATAAGGAGGCTCAAGGAACTTTTTAAGAACTTCGACAAAGTGATAGCAAGCATAAAAAAGGACAAAGAAACTATAAAAAAGAACCAGTCAGGAGACGAACAAAATGGCGACATGAGAGGGATCTCTTAAAAACTCCCCTGGAGATTACAACTAATAAAACACCTACAACTCAACTAAGGACTCCCTACTCAATGCACAATCACAGTTAAGAAACCCACTTGTCACACTGAAGTATCTGCAGGTGGGCAGAGGGGCAAACAAAGGAGAAATACAAAGGGGAAGTGCAGAGACGCAGGTTGTGTATGGGTCCTGGCCTGGAACTCTACTGCTGGGGGAGGGAGGCAGAAGAAGGAGGAGAGTGGGTGAGCATTGAGGACCTTACTCAGTCCACGAGACAGACGAAAGGAGGCCCAGTGGCAGGAGCATGAGAAACCACAACCAGACTCTACTTTGGCCCCCAGGAAGTGCAGACCAGGTTGGTGAGACACAACCAACTTCATTCTGGGTCCAAGAGGAGCGGGAGTGTCAGTCCCCATAGGGTTAAAGTTAAGTCCACTGTAAAGAATTACAGCCAGGCCCACTGTAAAGGGTTAAAGCCAGGCCGGCCACCCAGGCTTGACCTTGGGATAATCAGTCCATGTCTGGGGTTGAGGAATTCCTGGGGCTGACAGTTACTGCACATGTACTGACTTATGTAACCATGAAAACCCAAACAACTGCTACTGGGCAGATGCGGCAAGATGCCACTTTTGTTTGAATACGTATATATAGTCCCAGGTGCGCAATAAAGGGGCTTGCTTGCTGGTGTGTTTATGGTCTCCCATGTTGGCTCCGCATGTGTTTTTTCAATTGGGTGTACCACTGCCAAAACCTGCCCTGCCTGGAAACCTTGGCAATGACAGGGAGTGAAGGACAAGGTTAGGAGCCACAGCACGACCTCCCTCTGGCCAGGAAGGAGAAAGAAAGAGTGGGCTGCATGCATGTTTCTTGGCCCACAAACAGCATGGTCTGAGAGGCCAGCATACAAGACTGACCCCAAAGGCTCAGGGCAGAGTCATCAAGGCAAATTGAGAACAGAAAGGCATAATTATGCCCATACTACTTCATGGCCCCACAGCCCAGGAAAACAACAAAGGCCCACATGCCTCTCCCCCACAGACCTCTGCCTGCCCAGTATCAACAGTGAACAGCAAAGAAACTGCAGCAGCAAGTGTCAGGTTAAAGAGCAGAGTATATATACAAACAGAAAGGCTGCCAGAATGATAAACCAGAGAAAGGGAGCTCAAAATAAATCCAAACAACAGACAATGAAAGTAAAAAACATGGGGACAGGGAATTCCCTGGTGGAGCAGTGGCTAAGGCTTCGGTGTTGTCAGTGCTGCGGCCTGGGTTTGAGTCCCAGCCAGGGAGCTACCCACATAAAAAAATAAAATAAAATAAAATAAATTTTAAAAGACAAAAAAAAAAAAAAAAAAAAAAAAAAAAAAAAAAAAAAAAAAAAAAAAAAAAAAAAAAAAAAAAAAAAAAAAAAAAAAAACAAAACCAACCATGGGGACAGATAACTCATCAGAAACAGAGCTCAAAGCAATGATTAGAAAAATGCTCAGGAGTTCCCTGATGGTGTAGTGGCTTAAGGCTTCGGCGCTGGTGCTGTCAGCGCTGCAGCCTGGGTTCAATTCCCAGTCAGGGAGCTACCCACATACCAAAAAGCAAAAAAAAAAAAAATGCTCAAGGGACTTAATGATAATTTCAACAGAGAGATAGCAAGCATAAAAGAAGACACACAAATCATTATAAAGGACCAGGCAGAGATGAAGAGTACAATAACTGAAATGAAGAATGGAATAAAAGAAATGACCAAACTAGATGAAGTAGAAGCGCAGGGCAGTTATTTGCATGAAAAACCAACAGAGAACACACTAACAGAACAACAAATAGAAAAAGGAATCCAAAAAACTGACAATGGTTTGAGATTCCTCTGGGACAATGTTAAGCATAATAACTTTTGCATCATAGGATTACCAGAATCTGAATAACAAAAACAAGGGATCAAGAAAATTTCTGAAGAAATAATGAATGAAAATTGTCCTAATCTAGTGAAGAAAATAGACATACAAGCCCAGGAAACACAGATAGTCCCAAACAAGATGATCCCAAATAGGAACACACTGAGACATATCATAATTAAAATGGCAAAAGTTAAAGGAAAAGAGAAAATTCTAAAAGCAGGAAGAGAAATGCAAGTAGTAATTTATAAGGGCATACGTATTCAACTCTCAGCTGATTTCTTTTTTTTTTTTTTTTTTGTGGGGGAGGTGGGTAAGTTCCCTGGCTGGGAATCGAACCCAGGCTGCAGTGTTGAGAAAGCCAAAGCCTTAGCCACTACACCACCAGGGAACCCCTCAGCTGATTTCTCATCAGAAACTTTGCAGGCCAGAAGGGAATGGCAGAAAATATTCAATGTGATGAAAACCAAGAATCTAGACCAAGAATAATGTATCCAGTAAGGCTAGCATTCAAAATTGAAGGACAGATAAAGAGCTACTCCAACAAGAAAAAGCTAAAGGAGTTCATCACCACAAAACCAGTACTACAAAGAATGGGAGGGATAGGAGAGTGAGAAAAATAAGAGAAAGGGATAGAGAAGTTTAGTTTGGTCGTTACAAGGCAATACTCATGGAGATATAACACAGTAATATAGTCAATAAGGTGGCAGTAACTTTGTATGGTGTCAGATGGGTACTAGATTTGCTGGGGTGATGGGAGGAGAGCTGGAGGGGTGGGTAAAAGTGGGGAAGTAGGGGGTTCCCTGGTGGTGTAGTGGCTAGGCTTCAGTGCTCTCAACACTGCAGTCTGGGTTCAATTCCCAGCCAGGAAATTACAAAAAAAAAAAAAAAAAAAAATTGGGGGGAAGAAATCAAGAAGTACACATTCATAGTTACAGAATAGTGACAGGGATATAAACTGCAGCATATAGTCTATAGTTGACAACATTGTAATAACTATATATGGTATTAGAGGAGAACCAGATATATCAGAATGAGTAGTAAGTTACATAAATGACTCATCACTGTGCTGTATACCTGAAACCATTATAATATTGTATGTAAAATGTAATTGAAAAATAAAAAGTCTAAAAAGAAAAAAGAACCAGTCAGAAGTGAAGGATACAATAACTGAAATGAAAAATGCACTCAAAGAATTCACCAGTAGACAAGATGAAGCAGAAGATAGAATCAGTGATTTGTTGGGGTTTTTTTTGTAGTATGTGGGTAGTTCCTTGGCCAGGAATTGAACCCAGGCTGCAGCATTGACAGCACCAGCACCAAAGCCTTAAGCCACTACACCACCAGGGAACTCCCAGAATCAGTGATTTGGAAGACATGGTAGCAGAAAAATACCCAATTGAAACAGCAAAAAGATAAAAGAATTTTTAAAAATGAGGATAGTCTGGGACAACATCAAATGTAAGAACATTTGCATCAAAGGGGTACTAGAAGAAGAAAGAAAGCAAGGAATTGAGAACCTATTTGAAGAAATAATGACTGAAAACTTTCCAAACCTGGTAAAAAATAAAATAAAAAATAAAAGACATACAAGTAGGAAGAACAGAGAGTCCCAAACAAGATGAACCCAAACAAATCCACACCAAGACACATCCTAATTAAAATGGCAAAGGTGGAAGACAAAGAGAGAATCCTAAAAGCAGCAAGACAAAGCCAACTAGTAACTTAAAAGGGAGCTCCTATAAGACTGGGCTGATTTCTCAACAGAAACTTTGCAGGCCAGGGATTGGCATGAAATATTCAGTTATGCAAAGCAAGGATCAACAACCAAGAGTACTCTACCAAGCAAAGCTATCATTTAGAATGGAAGGACAGACAAGAAAAAGCTAAAGATGTTCATCATCACCAAACCAATATTACAAGAAATCTTAGAGGGACTTCTTTAAGATTAAAAAAATAATAATAAAAATATGAATAATAAAATGGCAATAGCTACATATCTATCAGTAATTACTTTCAATGTAAATGAATTAAATACCCCAATCAAAAGAAATAGGATTGCTGAATAAATAAGAAAACAAAACCCTGACATATGCTGCCTATAAGAGACTCACTTAAGATTGAAAGTAAAGGAATGTTCATTTCCCAGCCAGGGAACCACCAAAAAAAAAAAAAAAAAAAAAAGTAAAGGAATGGGAAAAGATATTTCCTAACAAAAGCTGGGATAGTAATACTTATATCAGAGAAAATTACTTTAAAACAAAGGCTATACAACAAGAGACAAAGAAGGACCTAGTAATCCCACTTCTGGGTATTTATCCAAAGAAATCCAAAATGCTACTTTGAGGAAATATGTGCATCCATATGTTCACTGCAGCACTGTTTACAATACCAAGATGTGGAGGCAGACTGGGTGTCCATCAATGGATGAATGGATAAAGAGAAGGTGATACATACGTACAATGGAATATTGCTCAGCCATGGAAGGGAATGGGTTCTTGCCATTTGCAGCGGCATGGATGAACCAGGAAGGTATTATGCTGAAATAAATCATAGAGAAAGACAGATGCAATGTGATTTCACTTATATGCATAATCTAAATAACAAAACAAACAAAATAGAAAGTCATAGATACAGAAAACATTTTGATGGCTATCAGAAGTGAGGGGGTTTGGGGGATAGGTGAAAAAGGGTGAAGGGATTAAGAAGTAAAAATTGGTAATTACAAAACAGTCATGGGGATATAAAGTAAAACATAGGGAATATAGTCAATGATATAGTAGCAACTATGTATAGTGCCAGGTGGGTACTAGACTAGTCAGGGGAAATCACTTCTTAAGTTATGTAAATGGTTATATAACCACTATGCTGTACATCTGAAATTAATATAAAATAATCTTAAATATCAACTATAATTGAAAAATTATAAAGGGGAATAAGGTTCCAAATTTCCAAGTAAAAAACAAATAAATCATAGGGATGTAATATATAGTAGCACAGGGAATATAGTCACTATGTGATAGTGTGGTATGGTGTCAGATGGTTGCTAGACTTAACATGGAAATCACGTCTTTAGGTATATAAATGTTGAATAACTATGGCATACACCTGAAACTAATATAATATTGTGTGTTTGCTATATTTTTAATAAAAATCTTTCATTAAAAAAAAAAACCCCAAACACTCTCACCTTGTGTTAGAAACAATAAAAGGAAAAGGTTCTCTGACTTCCCCCAACCTTTTTCAGTGTAGAGAAGGACCTCTGGCACAGTAGTTCTCAGATTTCAGTAAGTTTAAGAATCATTTAATATATTCAAAATGAAGATTTCCCTTTCTCAACCCTTGAGATTCTGATCTTTTAAAAGCTCCCCCAGGCAATTCTACTGTGCAGCCAGAATAGGTTTTTACCCTTTCAAAAATACTTTCACATGCCTTTCTCAAAAGTGTGTAAAATGGTCTCTCTGCCTAACCTCAAGCAGTGAAAAGTGTGCAATATGACTTAGTGCAGCCAATTACACAAAATTTGAGCCAAATGATGACAAATGCCAAGGGAGCAACTTCTCAAATGCTCAGGAGAAAAAGTTTTGCGGGGATATAAGAAAGATTACATAAGGAAGATTGCATGAGGGTGGGAGAAAGCAAGGCTGGGATTGGATTAGAAGACTACTCCTATGTGCTTTCTTAAAGGTGGTTATGCCTTCAAGGGATATTTCTGGCATCTCAAAGGTTTGTTAACCTATATGCACAAGAATAATGGACAGGGTTTGCTTAAAAACCTTTCACTAAAGAAGTTACAGGCCTGGGGCATGACTATCCACCATGATCTTCCCAGTTAGGAATTTATGATCAGATCATCCTATGAGGTTACTTTCCATAGAACCCCTTTCTTTGCCCACAGAACTATCCAATCCCTTCCAACATATTCCTTTTCTGGTTAAGTTAACTAGAAGTAGTATCTGTTTGCAATCCAGACCCTCAACTAATTTGGGTGAGGTAGGTTCATTTTGCAGATGAAGAAATCAAGATTCAGAGAAATTTAGTTATTTGTCAGAGGTTACTTAATAAGACAGAAAGCTAGGGCTCAAATCTTCTTTGTTCATTAGGCTTACCATAACAATATAGGGTGGGGAAAACCATAGAGCAAGTATTATATCTTCCATATGGGGAATTCTACCTTCTGACCAACAAAAACATTATCAGTGGTTCTCAGCCATAGATGCACATTACCTGGTAAAGTTTCCAACTTGAATTGCCTGGGGCCATCCTGGTTTTAGAACTTGATGTATCTTTTCCAGGGAAACTCTAGCTCTGGCAAAACTGGCATAGTTGGTCACCCAAACTGGGAGGCTTAAAAACAACAAAAATAGCAACAAAAAAACAACAGTGCCTAGGACCATCTCCAGAGATTCTGATTTAGATGTTTTGTGTGGAACCTAAGTATTGGCATTGTTTAGTATCCCAGTTGATTCTTTTGAGCACACTCAAGGTTGAGACTCATTGGTCAGTCTGCTGTATCTAGCCATCCAAGCCTATCTCTATTACTCTCGTCAATATCTACACAAGCAAATATTTGATAAAGACTCTGAAATAATAAGAACAGAAGGGATAACAGGAGTGTCCAGAGCCAAAGTTCTAAACTCAATGGCTGCCTCTCTGACTCCTTCAGGGAAGAGCAAATAGGGCAATATCAGAGGCATTTGAATGGCCCCTCAGGTGTTACTTACTGAGGTTAATCCAGTGATCTAGGGAAGGGGAACAAGCTCTGTGATAGTTGAATAGTGGTGTATGTGTGAAGGGGAGGGTGGAAAAGGCTGTGTAGGTAAATGAGGCTGGGTTAAAAACTAGTGATGACCCAAACTTCTCAGGCCATTTGGTAGCTAAGGTCTGATTGTACATATACATTAGTTGGGGAATTTTCCAGCTTTGATACTAATCTTGCTACTTGCTTGACCTTATTAGTAAGAACCAAGAAGAAATCCAGAGGACCAGGTCATTCTTTTAGTCATCTGCTGTCCAGAAAACTTCTAAGAAAACTTTTGTTTTCCTAATGAAAAGATCAGGCACTGCCTTTCTGCTTTCTCCCTGCCTCGGACACAGATGTGATGCCTTATCCCAAGAGATAAGTCTGAGAAAAAAGCCAAGATTAATGCAGAGATGACAGCTCTCCCAGAGACTGCTGAAGCAAAGTCATGACTGTCTATCTCGAGATTGCTTGTACTGTGGTGGAAAATCAACCTGATTTTAAGTTGGGTATCCTGTTACTTAGAAAGTATATCTCCAAAGTCCATCTGTGGACCTCCTAGGGGCTCCAGACCCTAGGGTGAGAACCCCTGATCTAACTGAAGCTTTGGAAGTAGATCCAAGGAGTTTCCCTAGTGAAAAGCAGAGGGGACACAGCTTCCTCTGGATTGTTTCTCTCCTCTTCATTATCCACTCACTGCCCACTTTTGTCCACAACCTTGGTCTACTATCTCCTGGTCTGGAAAGCACCAGCTCTTATTTATCTCTCCATCCTCCTTCCCTAAAACCTCTGAAGCTATCTGTCTTCTTCCTTGGGGCTTGCATTCTAGTCTGCATTCCTGGTGAAAATTGAGAGTTACGGAATAAAAAGAGTTTATTTATTTGAAAAATATACAACACAGATGAACTTTAAAGACATGCTAAATGAAATAAGCCAGACATAAAATTGTTTCCCTTCTATGTGGTATCTAAAATAGCCAAATTCATAGAGACAGAAAATAGAATGGTGTATACGGCCATACCACCCTGAACATGCCCGATCTCGTCTGATCTCGGAAGCTAAGCAGGGTTGGGCCTGGTTAGTACTTGGATGGGAGAAAATAGAATAGTTGTTAGGGGATGGGAGGAGAGGGAATAGGGAGTTATTGTTTAATGTGTGCAGAGTTTCAGTTTGGAATGATGAAAATTTGTGGAGCTGAATAGTGGTGATGGATACACAACAATGTTAATGTACTTAATGCCACTGAACTATACACTTAAAAATGGTCCAAATGGTAAATTTTATGTTATGTATATTTTCCCACAATAAAAATAGTGTACAAATCTTTACTAGAACAGTATTCTCAACAATGTGATAGGTACCTGGCTAAGCAGGTAGGAAGGGAAACAACACAGATATGCAACTTTAAAGAGCCCATAGTCTAACTAGAAGATGATCCATATATTAGAACATTAAAATAATCCTTTTCAACCCATTATAGATCACAAGGGCTGTCTTTGATACTTTCTTATTCCAGGCTCAATTATAGTTTCTGTGGGGTTGGTAAGGGTGGGAATATTACCACCACTCCCTTACCCCATCATTCACCCATCTGATAGATGAGGAGTCTAGCCCAAGATCAATAACTAAGAGGGTAGCCACCAATGTTCAATCTTGTAAATGACTAATGAGATCTTTTCTCAGATCTTTACATTTCTGAGCAAGGATGAATGGATGGCACTGTGAGCAGCCACAACCTAGAAGTATATTTCCTACTAATTTTACCCAAAATTTCCTGATTTGGTGAGTCTGCACAATTTTGGACTGAGCCTATTGAGTTTTACTGAACCTAAAATGATACCTTATTTTACAAGGTGGATATGACATTTTGGACAGTTTTAACTCTTGTAATTCCTTGGGATGTAAAAATATTTTCCCTAAAATGCAAAATTGTAGTCAACTGTATATCCTAAAGCTAGTTGCTCAGCCACACAAAGATTGTGGTGTTTTTTTTTAATATTTGAAATGAAATTCCTAACAATACCTACTCCATAGTGTGTCAAGAGCATCAAGTAAGAATCTGTATATGAAAGTCCTTTGTAAACTGTAAAAAGCTACATAAAGGTTAGCTGGGCATTTATTTACATGTGCTTTTGTATACACATACTTTGTGAGAATAATGAAACTTCGGATGATCTTTGTAGAATGGGTAGGAGTTAAATTGGCAGAGAAGAGAAGATATGAGTCAGTATGTGGGAAAATGGCATCATGTGATAAAGAGGAATTAATCTAAACTAAATACAATTAAAGGAAAAACACAAGAGGGATTCCTTTCAAAATAATGATGTTCATTATTAATATTATCTACTGTTTTGAAATTTCTTCCTAACGCAGTATGATATAAAATAGCAATGAAAGAAATGAACATCAAAAGAAGGAAACAAAAATCAGTATCTGTAGATAATGTAATTTTAGTACTAGAATACAGAAAAGAACTGGTTAAAAGTATGAAAATTAATAAGTGGATTTGGTAAAGTAGCTAGAAACATATTAATATATAAAGAAGCCATAGCAAAAAAAAAAATTAAAAAAAGGAGTTCCCTGGTGGTGTAGTGGCTTAAGGTTTCGGCACTGGCGCTGTCAGTGCTGCGGCCTGGGTTCAATTCCCAGCCAGGGAACTACCCACATTAAAAAAAAAAAAAAAAAAGAAGAAACAATAGCATTTCTCTAACTAGTAGGAAAAGATAGTGAAAATTTGCCTATGTGATTCTAAATACACTTAGCCTTTACCTCCCAGTCAGGTTCATTGTTCAAACCAGGTTTCCCCCGTTGTCCTTCTCCTTCCTTCCCACCACCATCTCCTTCAGCCCACATTGATACTAACCTGACAACAATCTCATGCATTACATACACACGTGTTAATTAATATTGATTAAAATAAATTTTAGCTCGAAGATTCTGTTAACATTTTGGGTGGACCAGACTTCTCTGAAAAGTATGCTTAAGAGAAGCCCTTCATAAAATGATTTTTTTGTTGTTGCTTTTGTTGATGCATATTATCCTTTCAGTTTCTCTTAGGCCTTGCTTTCTTTCCATCCCTCCAATAACTGTTTGTTGTGAAATATAATAACTTGTAGACTCTTGTGATAAGCCTGCAATAAATGCCAGTCTGTCTGCACATAGAACTAAGTAGTTACTTCTCTCTCTTCTCCACCCATTTATCACCCAGACACAGGCTCTGTGGAAGATTAGCAGAGTTAGGGAAGCACAGCTTCTCTCAGTCAGAACGTTCCTCCCGCCATTGTCTGCCTTGTCCACCAACACCTGCTGAGAATTTTATGGCTGCAACCTGACTGCCTGCAGCTCTCTGCACTCAGACGGGTGAGCAAGCTCAGGTTGGTCTGGAGAATTTTACTCTTTCTGGCCCCAAGGGGACTTTGGCCCTAAATTTAATTTGAAGTTGAGGAATGTTGTAGAGGCTATGGTGTAATTGGGAGAGCTGAGTATCCACAACAGAATGGGGAGAGGAGGGTAAAAAAATGCCTCCCATCACTGTTTTCAGGGCCTCCTTCCTGGGCCAAATTTAGTACCGACAAAGGCACATGGAAAAGCCTAAGCAAGGAATTGGTGAGGGATCTGATCCTCTTGGTTCCTGAGTTCAGCTTCGTCCTGTCCTTTCATGCTGAGCACCGTAAGACGAGGCAAAGGAGTGGGTAGGGAATATGACCAGGTTTGGTGGACTTGCATACTGGACCTCATAGTTCCTTCCACTGCCTGCTCACACAACTCCTGAACCCAGCACCTAGTTTCCCCTATTGTTATATCTTACATCACCATGGTACATTGCCAAAACTAAGAAAGTAGCCTTGGTACATTATTATTAACTAAACGCTAGACATACGAAGGCTGTCCGGAAAGTGTCCAGCCACATAATATGAAAAATAGAGGCATTTATGGCTAGATTTTTTCTGGACAGCCCTCATACTTGTATGTCAGTCGTTAGCTTTAATTAGCATTAATTGAACTCCAGATTAGATTTCATTAGTTTTTTCCGACTTATGTCCTTTTTCTGTTTCGGGATCCAATCCAGTATATCACATTGCATTTAGGAGCTAATGTGCTTTTAACCATTGTATACGTAAATCTCCTTAAATGCCCATTTCCAGTTCCATTCTTCTAAGACTTTCTTCTAAGACTTTCCATCAAAGATAGGGGAGAAGAAGGAACCAAGACCCTAAGAAGATCAGCTCTAAAAACTACCTCCCCATTCCTCATCAGTATTTCCTGAAGTGAAATGTCCAGAGTAAGAATCTAACAAGATAGTCTATTGCTTTAAAGAAAAGAGGGGTTCTATAGTCAAATGAATTAAAGAAAAGCTAGGTGCCAAATTCCTTCTTCAAGAGGCAAAATGTCTATCAACACAACAAAATCTCTGAGAAGTTCTGCAACAAATAAGCCAGTTTAATTTTAACAGAACTTTTCTCAAATTTCAGTCATTTGTGTACCACCATCATGCCTTTTGCCATATTTGCAGACAATCTGTACTATTATTGACTTAATCTTTTTCTTCAAATGCACTCACCTTTTAAAACAAACATTCTAAATGGCATTTGATGTCACTGCTATAAATGAAAAATTAGGATCATTTGCCAAAATTAATGATAATGAAAAAAATGTTAACTTCAAAAACTTTCTGTAGTCATCTCATATAACCCCAATGGTTCACATATGACAGTTTGGGAAATACTGGTTAACAGAACTCTTTTTTCCATAACACCTGTTAACATTCTGGGGAGACACTGGGAAGTACTCATCTAGTTGATCTACCTCTGAGGCTCAGATGATCAGGAAATGGTAAAGCCCAAACTGAAACTGAAGGCCCTCTAGGCTCTGTAGTGCTCTTCCGACAAACTTACCAAGCCTCTGAGATTCAGACATTTCCTGGGCATGGCTGAAAGAGGTTCCCATGAGGGTCAGATTTTGTAACATAAAAAGTTCAGATTCCATGGAATCAAGTTTGATCCCATATCAGATTTCCACACCCAGTTCTGAAGGCTCCCCGTCTTCTTCTACTCCAGGACAGGGGAGAACTTGAATCTGATTCTTTGTCCAAGTAAACAGGTACAAAGTGTTTTCTGATTCCCAACTATCATTGCTGCCCACACCCCACCAACTCCCACAGACCAGGTACCTGCACTTTGTACAGTTCTTCCTGAAGTCATGTTATTTTTAAATTTAATTTTGTTTGAGTAAGAGGGTGTGGCAACAGGGGTGCCTATTGTTAATCAGTAATAGAGAGTAACAGATGACAAGGTGCTTCCAGCTGGGCTGGGCACTGTTTAGTTCTCAGTTCTTCCTGAAGTGGTCCCTGAAATTTGAGTACACGATTCAACTTGTGCTCTTAGCTGTCTTTCTCATCCTAAGAAGCTAGACCATGGGTCTCTTCTTCTCCATTTGCCCAGTTGCTTGATTCCTTGAGTAGATTTGACAACATAATGCTCACTAATCCCACCCCAACTGGTTGCCAACATTCAGACCAGACATGAGTGCCACTGAGCTTGATAATGGCCACTAGAGTCATTCATTCCTTTCCTCATTCAAAATATTGAACACCTAGAATAAGCCAGTCTGTGCTGTGTTATAAGTAATACAGAGCTCTTATTCATGTGTTACACTCTTAGTCCTTGTATATTATCTCAATCCTAAGACAATTCTTTGAGGATGATATTCTTTTTTCCCATTTTAAGGTTAAGTAAACCAGGGCTCAAACAAATTAAACACCTTTCCAAATTTTATATAATTAACAAACATCAGATCTGAGATTTAAACGACAGTATATATTAATACTTAAGATCAGAGTCTATACTCATAGCCATTACCCTATACTGCTTCCTTGGGAAGGGGCATGGTTTTTAACCTTCAATGAGTTCACATATTTATAATAGTTATTGTGAGTTCCTTTAAAAATCTCTGCCATCTCTGGATATGTTTCTAATTTTTTTGTCTTTCCCTCCTGATAATTTATTATATTCTCTTTCTTTTTACATCTAGTAAAAATTTTTTCCCACCCAAATTCTATATCTAGTAATTTTTATTGAAAGTTGTATATTGTAGATACTACATGTACAGCATCTGGATTTTGTTGTCTTCCTTTAAACAATGTTAAGACTTATTATTTCCTTTCCCCAGAAATCAGTTAATTTAATTTGGATTAGCTTGACCTTGTCATAGCTTTGTTTTTACTTTTTCAGGGTTGGTCTAGCATTCCCTTATTCAACAACTAAAATAGCCCTGTGCCTAAGGCATGGAAATTTTGGGATCCAAACTCAAGCCCTAGTGTAAACATCAAGGTCTCTCTACTTTTTCTGGTCAGAACTCAAATATCTCCCAACCAAAGACTGGATTTCCATTAAGGGAATCCCTTTCTATATTTTTTGAGCTACTTTTGTGCCTAGTTCTCCTCTCTTCTACCATGCCTCACAAATTACAGCCATTATAGTAGTCTGGAACTTTGATCTCTGCCTCCCCAACTCAGCAAATTGTTATACTCTGTTTAGGTTCCACCTCTCTGCACCATGGTTTGGAAGGGGTGCCTAGGCAGAAAGTTCAATTAAATATGGAGCTCACCCCATGTATTTCTATTTTGTCAAAGATCACAGATAAGCAATGTCTGTTCGTTCAGTCACTTCATATATTTTGCCAATTTTATAACTGTACATGATGGAAGAGTAAGTCTAATACAAATTATTCCAATATGGAAAGACCTGCAAAGCCTGAACATTCTTTTTTTTTTTTTTTTTAATGTGGGTAGTTCCCTGGCTGGGAATTGAACCGAGGCCGCAGTGGCAGTGCCGAAGCCTAGCCACTACACCACCAGAGAAGTCCCTGAACATTCTTATATTTATAATAATCTGACAATCTCTGAATTAAACTGGAATTTTAATCTAATTACATTTATTATAATTATTGGTATATCTGAATTTGTTTTCATCATCTAATTTTTTGCTGTATATTTTGCTTTTACATAATTATTTTTCTTTTAGAAACATTAAAGTTGTGTTTGTTTATTCTTGTTTTATTTCATTTTGCCTCTCTACAAAATTTTAATGTCTGCATTCTATTTCTGTTCTTTTACTAGTTACTTTTGAAAAGTTTACCATGCCTACTTATTACAACAATTTTATAGTTCACATCTGTTCCTCTGATGAATAATACAAAGTCTTTAGAATACCTCTAAGTCAGTCCTCCACTAACTCATAAGTTGTAATCCAATATTTTCAATTATAGTTCTTTAAAAAACACAAATTGTAAAAACTTTTACTTCATATAAATAATACTTATTTAATGTTATCTACAGGTTTGCCAATTGCTTTGCTTACTATTACTTGTTGGATCTCACGCAGGTCTTTGTTCTGAGATAATTTTTCTTCTAAAATAAGTCATTTTTTACATTCTTTTAGTGAAGGCCTGCAGTGGTAGATTCTCTCAAATATTAATCTGAAAGTAGCTTTATTCTGCCTTCATTCTTGAAAGATAATTGGGCCAGGTACATAATTTGAAGTGGACAATTATTTTCTAATTCCAGGTTGACAGTTATACTCTTTCATTACTTTGAAGATATTATCTGTAAATATACATATTTAACCTGAGTTGTGAAGTCTGCAAGCAATCAAATTGTCATTCATTTATAGGTAACTTTTTTCTCTTAAGTTCCTTTTAAAATACTTTTATCAAAAAAAAAATACTTTTATCTTCATATTCTGGAGTTTTACAATAAAGTATCTAGGCCTAGAGTTCTTTTTATATATCAGGTTTGCTATAAATCATGTTTTGGGTATTTATAGATTTACATCCTTCATCTAAATTGAAAAATTATCATCCATTAACTCATCAAATACTACTTTTCCTCTATTCTCATAATTTATCCCTCAGAAATCCATAAATTAGATTTATTATTCTATTTTCCATGTGTCTCAATCCCACATTCATAATTTCTATATTCTTGTTTTCCTGTATTACATTCTGGTTAATTTATTTAGATTCAACTTCCATTATACTCGTACTATCTATATCTAATCTGCTGTTTAATTCATGGCTTTATGAAGTTTTTAAATGTCAACAACAATTATATTTTTAATTTTAAAGCACACTTTTTTGTTTCAAAAATTCCCAGTGATTTATGATAGTCTCTTGGTGCTTGATCAGTTTTGCAATTCCATTTTTAAATTTCTTCCAGTATTTCATACAGTTATTTTATATTTTGATTTTGTATTTTTAATATCTGAAGAACACAGAGGTCTAAAATCTGTTGCTTGTTGTTTCAATACTTAGTCACTATGGCTTATTTTCTCTGTTTGCTGATCTGTGATTCTAAGTTCATATGTTTTCATCTTTGGGGAGATCATAGGCCTAAACTGGGGATTTTTTAATTCTAGTAGGAATCAAGAGGAACTACCATTTTGGGACTACTTTTCAGACATCCTTCCTTATTTAGGAATCTCAGGTTCAAAAAGCCTTTTTTGGAACTTTGATCAATTGACCCACTGATATACTCTTATCTACATTTAGCCTCAGGACAATACCAACCTCTGGGCTTCTTGCTACTCTGGATCCCATCCTGGTTTCAGTCCTTTTTATTAGGGACTCTTAAAGATTTTTCTTTATTTATTCCAAGCACCATGATATATTTAAAAATTAACCTCTTTCAGAATCTCCTTGTTTTGGAGTAAAGGGTACTTTAAAGTATCTAGACTCCCATAGTGACAGAAGTCAAAGGCCTTGAAAACAGCTCTTTTTTTTTTCTTTTCTTTTTTTTTTTTAAATTGATTCATGTGTTCAGTATAGTAACAGTAAATAAAGTAAAATATGTATTTGAAAACTGATTCAGATATACACATATATTCTAAAAGCAGTGAAACAAGTAAAGTATACATCTGAATAAAGATTCAGATATAAATTTGAAAAGAAAGTATAACACAGTATCTACCAATAGCAGGAGACTGAAACTAAAATAGGTAAGAGTTGATGGCCTTAGAGGGAATGACTTCATATAGATCTAGAGATATTTTTGCTCTGGAGACATTTATGACTATAGCTGGAGGCTGAGAATCCAGGGTTGACCCAGGGGTAGAAGGTCTCAGGGCAGGGAACAGGTCAACAGATTTTGGTTTGTAAGTGGGGCTGTAGGGAGACAAATTGGGTATTTCAGGGGTCAAATGGAGGCATTTGTTCTCCATATCCCCTTAAGATGTGTGACAAATTTTGAAGCTGCTTGGGGTGAAAGGCTGAGCACTCAAACTGAACACCTCTTAAGGGCAGAACTTAATCTCCAGAAAACTTTCTAGAAAACAAATAAACTCCTGTTTCTCAATTAAAGCCCTGGAAGGTCCTTACCTAGGAAAGAGAACAAATCAGAGATAGGTAATCCACTTTCACTGTATCCACTCTACCCTCAACACTCAGTCCCATACTGAAATGAGATAGATGATCAGCCTCCTTTATCAGCCCCAAAAATAAAAAGGTGAATTGTCTACGATATAAGATAACATCACCTGGAGCATTTGCTCATATGGTCCTTTATATACAATATCTGGCAACAATGTCTGGACCTGTAAAGACCAATACCATAAGACAAATGGACGAATCCACAATTATAATCAGAGATTTCAATACTGTTCTAGACTACCTTACTCTTAATTCAGTAATTAAGTAAATTCAATAATTAACTAAACAGGAAATGAGCAAAAATATAGCAGACTTGAGCAACCCTATCAACCTGTTTGACTCCACCCAACAATAGTAGAATACACATTGTTGTTAGGAACACAAGTCTGACCATATTCTGGGCCATAAAACAAGTCTCAATAAATTCAAAGGATTAAAATCATACCATATGTTCTCTGACTAATATGGAATAAAACTGGAAATCACTTAACAGAAAGATCTATAGAAAAACTAATTTTTTTGGAAACAAAGTTATATGATTCTAAATAACCATGAGTCAAAGAAGAAATCAAAAGGGAAATTAGGAAATATTTTCAACTTAACAAACTAAACATATCACAACATATAACACAACATAAACACAACATATCAAAATTCGAGGGAAGCCTTCAGAACTGTGAGAAAAGATATTTCTGTTTTATCTGGTTGACCTATAATCCTGATATTCTTCCACTTAAAACTGTCCCAGAGGCATCTTAAGTCCTCCTCATTTTTCTGGATTCTCATATCTATCTGTTCTAAATGGGTGTTTTCTGCTGGCTTTTCCTGAAAAATCACTGATTTGCACTTCTATTTCATCTAGCTTGGTGACTTTTATTCCATTCTTAATTTCAGTTAATGTAGTCATTATCTCTCTCTGGTCCTTTATAATGGTTTGTAAGTGTTCTTTAACGCTTGCTATCTCTCTGTTGAAATTATCATTCAGTTCCTTAAGCATTTTTATAATTGTTGCTTTGAATTCTGTTTCTGAAGGGAAAGGAATGGAGAAATTTAGTTTGATTGTTAACATAAAATCAAAAGCAGCAAAGACACAAAACTCAAGGACACAGTCAATAATTTAGTAGTTACTTGAAGGTAAGCAGGGAGGTGGGTGGGGGAGAAGGGAAAGGGACACAAATATATGCTGATGGAAAGAGAACTGACTCTGGGTGATGAACACATAATACAACATATAGAAGATGTAATGTAAAGCTGGGACCTATGTAATTTTTACTCATCAATGTCACCCAATAAATTAAAAAAATAATAATAATAAAAGAAATTTCTATAGTTCAAGCTACCCAGTCTGTGATATTTTGTCATGGCAGCCCTCTCAAACTAATACAATCCCTACACTGGAAATATAAGCTCAATGTCATGAACAGATAAATGAATAAACAAATTTGACAGATGTCATCTTAATGAAGTAATCAAAGTTAGCATAACCTCATGATAGGTCATATTGATATCATATACTCCCTGACATGATACAGTGAGAAAGGCACTTCATCTGTGGTCTTCTTCCTCCATGAGCCCCTAACTGTAGTGAATTCATAAGAACATATCAGAGACAAACCTCAAGTGAGGAATATTCTAAAAAATACCTAACCAGTATTCTTTAAAAGTTTCAAGGTCATGAAGAGCAAGGAAAGACTATCACAAACTAGAGGGAGACAATGATTATGCAATGTAGCATTCATGACCAGAAACCTGGAACAGAAAAAGGACATTAGCAGAAAATCTGTTGAAATCAAAATAAAGTCCACAGTTTAGTAAATAGTATGGTTTTAATGTTAATTTCTTAGTTCTGACAAATGTATCATGGTCACGTTAACACTGCAACTTTTCTATCAATCTAAAATTATTCTAAAACAAAAAGTTTATTTTTTAAAAGTTATATTTATGTACCAGCATTAAACAAATAAAAATGTAACCTTCTGGGTGTTCCCTGGTGGTGTAGTGGCTAGGCTTCAGCACTGTCAATGCTGCAGCCTGGGTTCGATTCCCAGCCAGGGAACTACCCTCATTTAAAAAAAAATGTAACTTTCTGTTTCACTTAGAAAAATCAAATACTTAGGAATAAATCTAATGAAAGATATGTGAAACTCTACATTGACAACTACAGAGTATTATAGAGATCAATTTTTAAAGACCTAAATAAATAGATTATGTTCATGTAAAATTATTTGTTTGAAACTTTCACGCACTTGACATTGATGAATACTAATAACTTAGACAACAAGCTCTAAGGAAACTTCAGAATACTTAGTCCAACCTTCTCCTTTTATAGAAGTGAAAAATAAGGACCAGAGAATTGAATGATTTGTTGACTGTCATAAAGCAAATTGACTACCAAAGAAAATGTCCAATAGAATTCAAAGGTTTAATAATGACTGTGATCCTCAACTTTCTGAAAGGGTGATAGATCAAAGAACTGACCAATAGAGTTTTCCAGAATTAATAGTGGTCAGACATATGAAAGAGTATTTGTGCATCTATATCATTATCTGTTTGGAACATCTAGAGTTTATTGGCGTCATTAACAAAGCATCTAGGAGAGCGTCTGTCAAGAAGAATCTGAAAGAATAAAAGCTTTCAGACAGATGTATAGAGCAATTTTCAGTAAGAGTTTTAAGGGGGAATTTTCTATGCTATGGTGACATCAAGGGCAAGCAACTTGTGGAGATTATGTTTTTTTCTTTTTTAAGTGAATGGGAGGAAAAAATTGAGACATCATTCATCATTTTAGTGTACTTATTCTCCCTCTTCTGAATATGAAATGTCACCCATTCTATGAACAGATGAACTGTTGTTTTATGTTGTATATACTGTACCTATAGTATTTCAAGTCCTCTACAGTGTGTGGCTTGAAATTTGTTACTTCTGCATTTCAATTGATTTGGAAAGAACTATTATTAGATCAATAAGAAAATCCTTGAGAAGAAATTATAGATCTGTGCTGCTTGCTGGCAAAATAGTAAGTCATAAGCATATATAATTGTCTAAGAAATTTGGCATAACACAGCTTTAGTAACAAATAACAGTGCCTGAACTTTTGAAAAAGCATTTATTTTGATCTGTGAGGCACTATAGTGAAAAAGGGAAAAACCAAATTAATGGAATCTCTTGAGTTCAAATTCTTCCATCTACCTATTGTGTGAATTTGAGTATTTAAACTCCATGTGCTTTATTTTCGCTACCTCTAAGATGAGATTTTAAAAAATAGTACCTATCTTGTAGATCTGTTTTAAGTATTAATTAAAATAAGGACAGTAAAGAGTTTAGCTCAGGACTTAGCTTGGAGTCCTTATTCAATAAATAGAAGCTCCTATCATTATTCCCTAAATTCATATGTTACTCTGATTTTTTCCCCTAAATGAAAGGTATTTAAGATGTCTGTATTATTTTTTACAGTAATAATTACTGTGTTATCTGCAAGGAACATAATTAAGATTCATCCACAATGACGAAAGTACTCTTTACGATAGATAACCTAATATCATAACACATTATATCTGGTATTCCTAGTAGCCAGTGTTTGAAGACCACTGTATGAGAATTAAGCAGATGTGAATTCTATACCCAGCTTTATCTATTTTGCTTCCATAGTTGAAGTTGATCTATGTCTTTAATAACTCTGTACCTGCATCTTCAGACCCATAAAAATAATCTGGCGTGGGAATCCTATGTATCAGGTTCTGCTCACAGTTAGTTCAATGACCAGAAAGAATCATCCATTCATTTGGGTAACTAGCACATAGTAGGCTCTAAATGATCTTTAAAAAGATGAAACAAAAACAAGTTAGAGTGGTTGCTCAGTAATGAGGAGTCATTTTTGTTAGATGGGAAAATTATCAGATATAAATTTTGAAATGCACATTGCTAAAGTTCAGCAAGGATATTTAAGTACTTCATATGATTTTACCAAACTTTCTTTTTCTTATTTAAACTAAACTTTTCCTTGAGGACATCCTTTGGTTTTAAACACTTTCATTTTATCTAAATCAGAGACATTTTATACCTTTTCAGGCTTCAAAATGGAAACACATTTCCATGGAAACAACCTTCATCTGTTACCTAGTTATAAATAACTCCTTTCTGGTGATTCCTTTCTATTTTTTCCTTACAGTCAAGTAACAAGGACAATAGTGAACTGTTTGTTTGTTTTTCTTGAAAACCAAATGAACAAAATACCATGTGTTCAGGTAAATATGATACCAAACTTTATGAAAATAAGGCTCACTCAATCCTTTAAAAAAATCAAATATAATGCTGAAGATCTTTACATTTTATCCCTACATCCTCTTGAAACTGCTAATATTTTAATTAGTCAATTAATTCTATTGTCATTTTGGAAAATATCTCATAAACCTAAAATTCCACTCAATACCAGTGGCATACATGACTCATGCCCACATTCTGATGGCCAGAATGGAGCAGGATAACCAGGTATAGCAGATCCTGTTTTAATGCTCTACTCACATGACCTTGGACCTTACCGTTTTGGTATAGAGCTGACCAAGACTTCCAGCACCTAAATCTGTGTACCTATGGGCTTCCTCTGGCTCCTGGAGCCTGTTCTGCCTATGAACAGAGCGGGCAGAAGTCTGGGAACTTAATCCTTTCCCTGGACTCAGAGTACCTCTCAACCAATGACTGAAGGGGCATAAATACCCCAGCTCCCTCCTTCAGGTGAGTTAATCTGAGGCACTGTGTTTTAGGCTTCCCCAGAGAGATTAACTCCCGTTGCCCGCAGTAGTAATTTGCTTAATAATGCAATGCTAATTGTCTTCCTGTGCTTCTGTTTCACTTCCCCACTCCCTGCTGATGTTTCTGGGAATCATCTCTCCAGAGCGAAGAGACTAACTACTTAAACTTAAATTCTTGTTTGAGATTCTAAGACCCTGGATCACAGGATGTACACAGATCTGAAAGGCCAGTTTGCTCTCAGGGTAGCTGCACCCATTTACATTCTCATATAGGGTTATTAATTCTCAACAACCTTTCCAACTTGGGGATTCATCTCAGTTTTATTTTGTGTTTCTCTGATTACTAGTAAATCTGAGCATTTCTTCACATGCTTGTGGGCCATAAGGTTTTCTCCCCTTTGAATTTCCTGATTATGCTTTTCTTTTTCCATTTTTAAAATTGGGTTACCGATATTTTTCTTTTTCTTTTCTTTTTTTTTTCTTTTTGGTATGTGGGTAGCTCCCTGACTGGGAATCGAACCCAGGCCGCAGCGCTGACAGTGCCAACGCTGAAGCCTTAAGCCACTACACCATCAGGGAACTCCCCGATATTTTTCTTGATTTGAAACATTTCCCTGTATTGTTTAGGTATTTCCTGTTGGTTTTCGATGCTGCAATCATCTTTTTCCAGTCTGTCAAGCATCTGTTAGAAATACAGAATGAGCCTAGAATGTCTAGTTGTACCAGAAAGTAATGCTTATAGAATGATGGGAGTGAGTTCTCTGGTGGTGTAGTGGCTTAAGGCTTCGTCGCTGACGCTGTCAGCGCTGCGGCCTAGGTTCGATTCCGGGGCAGGGAACTATCCACATACCAAAAAAAAAAAAAAAAAAAAAAAAAAAAAAAAAAAAAAAAAAAAAAAAAAAAAAAAAAAAAAAAAAAAAAAAAAAAAAAAAAAAAAAAAAAAAAAAAAAAAAAAAAAAAAAAAAAAAAAAAAAAAAAAAAAAAAAAAAAAAAAAAAAAAAAAAAAAAAAAAAAAAAAAAA
>PVJL010004525.1:0-17274 GCA_004026885.1 Lyroderma lyra | reverse complement strand
GTCAGCTTGCCAAATCTAGGACAATTTGAACATGAAAATAAATAACCACAGCAATACATTACAACCCACTGAATGAAGTAGAAGTCTATGAGTTCATTATTGAGATAAATACGTGAATAAATAAATAAAAGGGAAGAGAAAAACACTTACATTAGAATGTTAGCTAGTAAAAGAAATGATGGAGAAAGAAAAACCTCTATATTACCATCACCACTGTGATGAGTGATTTCAGCAAGAGTCATTAATGGATATTAAGGCTAGTGAGTGACAGGATATTGGTATAATCTCAGAATATTTCCCTACAAAATATTTATCTAGTACAAAAGAAACAATGGTGATTTTATGGTGGAGAAAACCACTTGATTAGATGAGCAAAGTTGTCATCACAGTGATGTGAAGAGTTGACACCATGAGCCCCCAGTGAGATGCACTGAGAAGAGACAAGCCTCATTTCTATGGTTTTCCTGTATAAAATGTATGGTCTGACTCTAGTCATGAGGGAAACTGGATGGACGCAGTTGAGGAGTATCCTACAGTATAAAAGGCATGTTCTTTTTAGAACTGTCAAAGTCATAAAAACCAAGGAAAGACTGAGAAATTTTTCCAGATTCAAGGAAACTGATACATGACAATTAAATTCAGAATAAGTTCCTGGGTAGGATTTTGGACCAGAAAAGGAAAAGAGACATTGTTGGGAATGGGAGTAAAATTTTAATGGGGCATCAATGGTCTATCAATGTTGATTTTCTGACTTGGAGGGCTATATCATGGTTATGACAGAAAATATCTTTGTTTTGTGGACGTACACATTTGATATTTAGGGGTAACAGGTAATTGAGTCTGTAGCTTTCTACCAGATTGCTCATAAAAATACTCAACAACAACTAAACCATAGATAGAAGACAGACAATGGATAAATTCAGATGGAATGAAATAAGTTGCAATGCTAAATACATAGCAGGAACTCAGAAGATGATAGTTATTATTATTGTTCCCTTACCCTGTCTTACAAATAGGCCTTTGTAAGACATCAACTAATTTTGGTTCCCAAGTAAAATAAACGAAACAGTAATTGCAATTCAAAGTGGAGCAGTGGAAAGGACACTGGTTTGGGAATTGGGAAAATTGTTTTCTGGCTTTTGTTGCTCTCCCTCGACTAGTATCTATGTAACCTTGGTCAAGTCACCTTACTTGTCTGGGCTTTCTAGTTCCATACCTCAAATTAGAGAATCCATACCTCATAATAGAATTGATCTCTGAAGTCTCTAGGACCCTCTTCATCTCTTTGAGACTCTTTAAGAGATGTTGAGGAAGTAGTCCCATTGGTTTATTTTTAAACCAACAAGATACATAGGGACATTGGAAAACACACTTATTACTGACTCATTTCAGAATTATATGGTGTTCATTTATTTGAAACTTTATGAAACACTTCCTCCAGAAACCACAGAAACTTGGTTAAAAGTTACAAAAGACTCAGACCTACCACCTAGTGGTGAAGAGGAAGTTTCTGATGATATAAGATGTCCTGCCATCACTTGTGCAGGATGGCTGTCCATAGCAATCTTTTATTTCATACTTGTCCTCTCCCCTCACCACTCAGAATAGATTTACACAGAAATTCAATTACTTCCTGACATAATACCTTGTCATTTAACAGTACTATTAAACCAATGAAATACTGTGGATTTCTGAGTATTGTGGAAAAAATCATTGGTTAAAAACTTGGAGAGCAGAAGAAGGTGCCTTTCTATTTATACATTTCAAACCACTTTTACCTAAGAGACCCACTCAGTCCGTCTCTTTATGGATACACACGCCATTCCACAAGTGCCTGGTTTAGAGAACCAAGACTACTACCTTTGAAAGATGTAAATCAATATACCAGTGGGATCTTTGATGTCAAGTACTTAACGAATTTGTTTTACCTACTACAGTAATTAAAATTAAGCCTTCAGATTTAAATTTAAATATCTAAAAGCGGGAATTCACCGTCCTTAATCTTAAACCCCAAATGTGGGGAAGCCACAATCCTAGGGTACTGGGCCTATTGATAAAAAAGGATCTATTTCCCGTCGTTGTTTTGTTTTGTTTTGTTTTCTTTCGGTTTTGTATTCTGCGCCCCCTTCTCCCTTTCCTTTCCTCTTTCTTTCTTCTCTTTTTTTTTCAAATTAGTTAAGTAATTAAAATTAGCATTATGTTTAAATGAGACGGGTAGTGTCCTACGCAGGGTGGTTTAATTATTTCAGGTTTCCACCTGAATACCCCTTTCGAAAATATTTCTTAGTCTTTCATGAAATACGGAATAAAGCCATTTCCAACACTATGCTTTAAGTACTGTTAATTAAGCTTTCGTTTGAAATGCTGTTCTCTCTTTAGCAAAATTTTAAAACCCCTTCCACACAATACACGTATAAGGGGGTCCTCAATCTGCCAACTTGAGAATTTCACCTGTGATCAGTCTTGCTAGTAGAAACCACCTTGTTTTTTATTTAAATTAATACACTTGATTTCAGTTTTTCCTGGTTTTACGAATGTTATCTAAGCCTTCCAACGACTATGAAATGGATCCTTTTACCTTTTAAAAACTTTAGGGCTTAGTGCCTCCACGGGCATCCGGGCATTTATTCTTAAGAGGTTCTTGGCAGGAGCAGTTTCTACCGAGGAGTTCAAAGAAACAGTTACCACGGAACTTTCAACAGTTGGTGCCGGGCAATAGGCAAGTTGGAAGTAATGAATGGGGCTGGTTTAAGAAACAAAAAGTCCAGGAAAGGGAAAGGAAGGGGCAGCCGTGGACTTGGGGACAGTGCTGCGGAAGCGAAGGGTCGCAGGGACTGAGGTCCGGACGTGGGAAGGGGCCTTTCCGGGGATGGCAGCACAGCCCGCCGCGCCACGTTGGGTGCGGGTCAGGTGTGCACCCAGGTGGCCGCCCCGGCCAACCTGAGGTGAAGCTAGCCCTGCCCCCGTGCCGCCCCCGGCGGGAGGTGCGACGCCCGGGCCGCGGGTGCGTGCGCGGCCCCGGGCGACGCGGCTAGGCGTGCGCGGGGCCGCGGTGGAGGCAGGGCCGGGCGGGCGGCAGAAGATGGCGAGGGTGTGTAGGCGGCAGCAATGCTCAGTTGAGAGACGCGGCTTTCGGCAAGAACTGGACTCGTGGCGCCACAAGCTCATCCACTGTGTAGGTGAGACCTTCGCTCGGCCGCCTCCGGCCCTTGGGCCGCCCCGCCGTCTGCCGCCCCGGACGTGGGAGGGAGCCGGGGGAGAGGCAATTGCTGGCCCGCCCGCCCTCTTCGACTCGAGTGCCCCCCCTCCCCCATTCCCCGGAGTGCGTGCGCGCGCCCTCCGGGCTGGCTCTCCCGGGCTCGCTCTCCCGGGCTCGGGCCTGAACGCGCGCGCTTGCCTCTCCGCGCGCACCGTCCCCCGGCGGGCTGTAGGGCGGGAGCGCGAATCCTTCCCCTCCCCCTTTCCACACCCCACCCCTCCCCTCCAGGCGGCCCGGCGCCGCCGCAGGCTTATTGTGGAGACTTGTCCCGCGGCGTTGCCTCTGGATCCAGGGCGCTGCCGCGGGTCCCGTAGATCCCAGCGCGGGTCCGGGGGCCGTGCTGGGCCTGGGCTCAGCCCTGTCCTCTGCTCTGACCTGCGCCTTCCCCCTCCCGCGCCTCCCCTCCCCCACGCTCAGCAGCGGCGCGCGTCCCCGACCTCGCGTGCACGCGCGGTGGGCAGGCGGGCGCCGGCGCTCAGGCGTGTGCGAGGCGTGAGGTGGAGATGGGGGCGGAGGGAGCCGGAGCTGTCACAGGCCCCGGGTTCTCCTGACTGAGCCAAGTGGGGTGTCATGGCCGCGGGGGGCAGCGGCTGCACTTCCTCTGCGGGCGGCGGCGGCGGCCGGGGAGTTAATCCTCGACGCTCGGGTCGGTGTGTGTGTATTTGTGTTCGGTGTGTGCGCGGCGGGGAGGAAGGGGGGGGGTGGCACCGGGTCCGACCGAGAAGACAAGTCGCTCTTGTCCCCTCCTGGGGGATTTGCCGGAGCCGCCGCCTCGCCGAGAGCCTAGTTCACCCTCCTCTTCCCCCCGCCTCCCGGACCTTGGGCCGCCCCTGGTGGCTTTTATTCCGGGGGGGCGGGTAGAAGGAGTGTGGACAGGGGCGCTCCGGGAGGGGCCAAGGGGCCGAGCTGCGCCTCTCACACTATGTGTTTTGTCTGTTTTTCTCTCCCAAGGTCCCGTTTCCCTCTGTGCGGCGGCCGGCGGGACCATAAGGGCTTAACACATATATTTAACCCCCCTCCAAAAAGTAAGTGGCCCGTGTGGTGTCTCCGCTCCGCCCGCCGCCCCCTAGCCCCAGTCCATCCTTGTGTCTTACTCTCCTGTTCTCCAGTATTGTTATTTCCCCATCTTTGCTTCGGTGCTGCTATGCGTGGGGAAATGCTCTCTTGTCGTCCTCCGTCCCCCACGCCCAGTCCTCGGGGAGACCCAGAATTCCAGCCCCCTCCCCATTCGTGGGGAATACGCTTGAGAACCAGGTCTTCCCCAACAGGAATGTAGGAGATTCTGTCCGTTCTCTTGGGCCCCTCATCCCCTCCTTCCCGACAGGGTTTCGTTGGAGGAATTATGCAAATCCTGCTTTCTGGTGTCCATTCAACGGCAATTTCATGCGGTGAGAAGTTCTCTTTGTTGTGCGAGGGGGAGAACAGACACTGATTTAATAGACATATCTGTTGGGGGGGAAGGGTGGAGGGGTGTTGGAGAGGCTCAGTTTGGAAGAATTACAGCACTTGGTTCGCTCAGTGTCTTTGTGTTTCAGCTTTCTGGCTTGACAGGAGGGTATGCCCTTTACAATGTCCCACAAGGGATGTTTTCTATAATAGATTATAAAACAAAACTGAAACTTTAAACAAGTAAAAAAATAAGGTAACCTTTACTTAGAGCATGTAAGCCTTTCCATTTCTGCAGTGTTTCATTATAAAAATGCATGTGGATTTTAAGGATTTAGACTGTAACATCAAAATTATTAGGAGCAACAACGCTTGAAGGTATCCGATACCACTTAGGTTGTCCAAAGGTTAAAAGTATATTTAAAAATATATGCTTGTGTAAATAATAAAGTCATGAATCAGTTTTTTTGGTATAATTTGTCTTGTGGATATATTTTAAAATTTCCCTCCTGCCAATCCAGGCACAGCTCTGCCCCCCAGAAATCAGCCTTTGGGTTGGTTATCAGTTATTTGCTCTGTCTGCTCCTTTTATTCTTTCAGACCTATTATACGTTTGCTGAAATGTTCATGTCTGCTTAAGCACTTTGTGAATTGTATATTATTTGTAACCATCATATGGGAGAACTTACAAAAGGCATGTAGGAGGTTTTGAGAAGCCTAAAATTAATGAGTTTTCAGAATTGTGAGTTAAAAATCCTGAAATTATTTTGAAGAATTTTGAGTTTCTGTATTTGCTTCACTTTTTTGGTGATTGGTTTTTGTAGTAGGGCTTTTTCAATGTTAAAAGATTTTGAAATGGGTCACTATAATCCCGTAGATTTTGTAAGTCACTGTTGCTTTAGATGGTTTTAATGAGTTGTTTATCTTATTTTAATTCTGTTTGCTTTGAATCCTTGCCTTCTGCCTCAGGCCCCCTTTTATCAGTCATTGCTAGTGTTAGTTACTGCTCACTGCTTGACAAGACCTTTTTTAATGACCAAAAATCCTGTAAATATCTAAATTGAATATCAAATTTTAGATTCATTTTTTTTGAAGAAAAGTGATCAGTTTTCGGAAAGCGTTTTTCACTACAAAATTCCACTTTCAAAGTAGTAAAGTTCAGGAGATATTTAGAGTCCAGAGTGCAGAGCAGTATTTTAATCTGAACAGTAACGTAGATAGTGTTCCAACTAAAATCAATTGGGTCTTCTATTATTTCTTTTATTATATATAATTTTGTGCTTTGAGAGTTCTAAGGAAATCAGTTGTAGTGTTTAACTTCCTGTATTTAAAAGGGCTGGCAATTCTTATGTACAGTCCAAATGACAATTGTATGTGTTGTGTGTCACTCGCAGATTTAATAATTTCTCTTACTTTAATGGAATTGTTTCTGAATAGTTACCTTATGTTTGTTTCTTTTGACTGATTATCTTAATACTCTGGAGTCATTTGGTTTCTAAATGATACTTATAGTAGTCTTTGGATTAAAAATGAATTCTCATTTCTAAAATTTAATTCTCCCTTCTACTTTTTGCATAGGGGAGGAGAAGAGAGGGCATTTCGGAGTTGTGGAGGTGGAGGTGTTCGAATTTCTATTACTAGGTTTTAGTTGAATTAGAGTTAGTAGGTTCAGACAGTGATTATGATCAAGATGAATGTTTGGTCACCAGGAGATTATTGAGGTGTCCTCTGGGAAAAGAATGATCATTCCAGAATCCAGGAAGATGGAGATTTGTCTGCTGCCTGGTGTGATGTAACCTATTGCTTGGCTGCTCCTCATCTTTGCTGTATTTTCAAGCTCTTCCTGATGTAGGGAGAATTGTGGTAATTTCAGTTTTGCTCTAACTTGGCTGAAGAAGGATAGCAAGATGAGTGTCTTTGACACACACGGAATTGTTTCAAATTGGCCTAATTTTCTCAGATATGCTTGTAGCTGGAGCAATTCTAGGAAGCATCTGACTAATGCTTCCAGAGTGAGAATTAGGTGTTCAGTGTTTATGGGAATTTGCCACTTCTGAGTACTTGCCTGATCACTTAGCTACTTGTTTAGTGCTATTTTTAGGAATGAAAGGCAGTTAGGTAAGTATTTCATTTGAATACTTATTAAGCATCTGCCTTGTACCAACACTGTGGGCAAACAAAGATATTGGGGAAACTGCCCGAAACTTCAGGAACTTTTAGTTCTTAGACAATAAGGACTAAAAGTGTATTCAGTTAGAGTACAAGGCAAATGTGCCTTACGGTGGTGCAAGCAAGTGCTTGGGGGTATTTTGAAATGAAAGAAATCTCATGAGATAGTGAAAGAAGCCTTCATGAAGAAATTGGCAGATTTTTGCTTCTTTTTAATGAATATAGAAAAGGCATTTTGTCATGAAAAATAAATGAGCACAAGTGGAATGGGACAAGAATGAGTTGTCTATTTAAGCTGCAATTTATGATTCCTGTAGGGGATGTATAGGTGGTATGTTTGCATAGGCAGGTTGTAGGATTTTCTAATGCAGTTTAAAAAGCGGAGTCTCTTTGTTAGGCAGCTAGCAGTTTGCAACACATTTTGCTCAGTAGCTCCAGGAAGGGGTGTTTATTTAAGGATTCCATTGTGGAACCCTACAATAATGACACAGATTGTTTTAAATCACCTTTACAGGGACAATATTGTCATCCACAACAGTGTTTTTTTCTAAGTAAGCTCATTTGGAGACTGTATCTTATTCTATTGCACCAAACTTCTTTTTGGAATTGCCTAAAATGAGTGGCATATTCTTTGAATATTCTTAGTATTGGCAACTTTTTTCTTAGACGTTGGATTTGGTATTGGGGAAAAAATCAAGAAGTATTTTCTATGGCAAATAAAATAATGAGATTGGTTTTCTTTCCTGGTTTGCAAACTGGTCGTGAAAGCTCAGCACATGGGGCTTCATTTGTTTTGATTTGCCTCTGAACTTTTCAACTGATTATTATTTATATCTACCCATCTGCTATATGGAATCTGGATATTGGGTAGAGGTGAAGCTGTTTGGGGTTTTTTTTTTTGTAGTTTCAAGTTAAAAATTTAACATCACTGCCCTCCACATTATCTCCTATTCCAGTGGTTCCCAACCTTTCTCCACTTGTGTACCCCGTTTTAACCCATTTCAATAAATTGTACCCCTCGTTTTTAAAACAGCTGATTTTGCATACCGATACTTTTGTTCAGTGCCTATCTTAATATAAAATAGTGGAAATGAGGTAATAAGTTAGGAAAGAAAAATTATACTAAAAGTACAAACCACAGATTTAATTTTACAATATTCATAACAGTTAAATATTGATGATCAAGTATTTAACATACTTTTAATTATTAATAATATTTGTGTTATCTGAAAAGTCTGTAACAATTGTTATGCAGATCACTAGTCAATTGAAACATTGTTAGTGGGATCCTTGAGCTTGCTTTGATGAACTTAGTTTCTTGATAATAGGCTCAAAAGATGTAAGATACAGTCTTTAATCTGGACTTGCATTGAGCTTGTTGTGGTACTTTTTTTTTAATGAAGGTGTAAGAAGAAAACGCTCTCTCCACCAGTTCATTATTAGTAAATATCAAGAGGTATTTTAGTACCTTTTCGCTGAGGCATTTGTATTCCTCACTGACATCTACCCAGAAGGTAATGAGATGCTTTCTTTTAAAAGCAGAATTTAAAGAAGAACCATTTGAAAGTTCAGTTAATTGCTCTTTTTCATTGATGGATAGTTCAGCTTCTTTGAAGAATTCTTCATTGAAGGGATCTGCAATCCAGTTATTTTCTTTTCCATGTTGAGGGAATTACTTATAAAAGGACACTTTACGACCTTCCAAGTGATTTACAATATTCTCTTCGATGTTTTGGGGTAGGTGCAAGTCATTGTCAGGTAAGAAAGTTGTGCAGAGTTTCAAAAACTTAAGGCTCACCTCTTTCAATACTTTCCAAAAGTCCAGTTTTTTAATCATTAACTCAGTATTGTTGGTTACTTTGAATATAGTAATTGAGATGTTTTGAAGACCTAGGCTGAGCTTATTTATTTCTAGAAAAGTATCTGATAAATATGTAAGACTTTGAAGCCAATCACTGCTCTGAAACTTTGGAGCAAGAGGGAAACAATAGTCTTCAAAAAAGTACCTGGACTTTATATGTAAGTTCAAACATCCGTGTAAGTATTTTGCCACGAAATAGCCACCTTTACCTCCCTGTGCAGAAGGAATATGCTATGAATGCTGTTCATTTCTTCACACAGCACTTTAAACAATCTGGAGTTTTGTGGTTGTGACTTTTAATAAAATTCACAACTTTTACAGCCTTATCAGGAACATCTTTCAGTTCTCTAGAAGAGGCTTGGATGCAAGACTTTGTCTATAAATGCAGCAGTGGCTCCATGGACACGGGGAGCTACTTCTTTAATTTGGCCGCGTAGACCTATAAAACAACCTGACATGGACTTGCTTCCAGCAGTGCATACACAACAATTTGACCAACTAATGTCCTTTTCAATGAAATAGCCATTGATTGCATTAAAATATCTTCCCCTGTGGTACACTCTGTCAGTGGGTAACAAAGCAACAGGTTTTCCTCATTTTTATTGCCCACCAAGTACCTCACAATGACAAGCAAAATAGATAAATCAGTAACATCTGTACTTTTATCGACCTGGATGGAAAATTTACTTTTTTCTAATTCTATATACTACTACAGTTTCAGTGTCATCAGACATTTCATGAATTTGTCAAGACATTGTATTGTTTGAAAAAGAAATAGTATTGATTCTGTGGACATGTTCTTTCCCAAACATACAAAAAATGATATCCTTAATACAAGGAAAAATTAAATCTTCAGCTATAGTGTGGTTTATGCCACATTTAGCTATGTGATAAGCAGTACGGTATGAAGCCTCAACTGCATCCTCATTGTCTTTCTTTTCTAACATGTATGAAGTAACAGACACTTTTCTTAAGTGCTGAAAATAATGTATTTCTTTGTTTTTATACCATATAGGATGTTTAGTTTGTAAATGTCGCATGAGTAAAGAGGTTTTATGCAACTGTTGGATATTTCCCCACACATAACATACAAAGGCTTAGGACAGTCATCATCCCCTGCAAATAAAAATCCACATTTAATATACTCTTCAGAGTATTTTCTTTTGTTCTTTGTAGTATTTGAGGCACACACCTTTTTGCTATCTCCCATATCATATAATCCACATCAAGTTTTGGTTTTTTAGTTTTCCAACCACTGATCCTTAACTGACATACTTAAAACTCACTGAAAATAATAACAAACTATGTTAAATATTAAATAAAAAAAATACTTCAAAAGAATCACAATAAAAGGCAATACACTTTTACTCAGTCAATAATGAAAGTGATCAGTCTGGGTACAGACATATTCATATGTCTGGGGAAGTTCTAGAAACGTGGCAAATGGATTGTTCTGAAACTGTGTGTAATGACTGGTAGAAGAGCTGTTTGGGGGTAGGGTTCATAGACACGCCTTCACCAATCATCAGTCACTAATGTGATCTAATTTTGAAGTATCTCCATTAATGATCATTCAGACTTAACATTTTGTTCCATAACTAACCTTTTGCATTTTTTTACTTTACATTATTTTTCGCATACCCCTGAACAGCCCAGCACATACCCCTGGGGCTATGCGTACCAACACTTGGGAACAGATACTCTCCATTTGCAAATATTTTAACAAAATTCTTTTAACTATTCCTTAACACTTGCCCATTGCTTGGTGGATAATTTCAGTGTGAACTATTTATTAGCCCATTTTATGTACTGTCTTGTATATAGGAAGTATTCCAAGTACAGTCATCCATATCCTGAATGTTTTCCTTTTTTTAGATTGAGATATAATTCATGTGCCATAAAATTTACCCCTTTAAAGTATACAATTCAGTGGTTTTTAATTTATTCACAAGGTTGTGCAAACATCACTATCTAATTCTAGAATACTTTCATTATCCCCAAAAGAAACTCCAAACTGTTAGCAGTCATTTCACATTTTTTCTATGACTCAGCCCTTGGCAACCCCAATCTACTTTCTGTGGAATTGGCTATTATGGACATTGCACATAAATGTAAACATGCATTTTGTATATGGCTTCTTAGCATGTTTTTAAGATTGATCCATGTTATAGCATGTATCAGCACTTCATTGTTTTTGGTGGCTACATATTGTTTTGTATGGACACACTACATTTTGTTTATCCATTCATCAGTTGACAAGACGTTTGGGTTGTTTCTACTTTTTACCTGTTAATAAATAATGCTGCTATCAATATTAGCATTCTTGGGAGTTCCCTGATGGTGTAGTGGCTTAAGGCTTCGGCGCTGGCACTGTCAGTGCTGCGGCCTGGGTTCGATTCCCAGCCAGGGAGCTACCCACATACCAAAAAGCAAAAAAAAAAAAAAAAAAAAAAAAAAAAAATAGCATTCTTTGTATGGACATTTGTTTTCACTTCTCTTGTATGTACGTAAGAGTAGAATTGCTGGGTCATATGGTAACTGTGTTTTAATTTTTTGGGAACTGCTGCCAAACTTTTCCAACTAACTGCAGTATATTACATTCCCACCAGCAATGTGTGAGAATTCAGTTTCTGTACATTCTTGGTAACATTTGTTTTTGTCTTTTTGATTATAGCTATTCTTTTTTTGGGGTGGGGGGTGGGGGCGGTAGTTCCCTGGCTGAGACTCTATTATAGCTATCCTAATGGGTAGGTGTGAAGTGGTATCTCATTATGGTTTTGATTTCCATTTCCCTAATGACCAGTGGTGTTGAGCATCTTTTCATATGTTTGCTTGGTGACCATTTGTATATCTTTGTAGAAAAGTCTGTTCAGATCCCTACCACATTTTTATTTTTATTTATTTACTTTTTGGGTAGTTCCCTGGCTGGTAATAGAACCCAAGCTGCGACATTGAGAGCCGAAGCTTAGCCACTACACCACCAGGGACCCCCCCCCCCCCAAAGCCTATTTTTAAATTGAGTTATTTGTCTTTTTATTATTGAGTTTGAATATATTCTGGATTCTAGACTCACATCAGTATGTGATTTGCAAACATTTTTTCTCATCATACTCTCAATTTGAGAATAATTACAGACCAGAAGATAAACTGATGTATATATTAAGTCCTCACTTAAGGTCATTGATAGGTTCTGACTTTAAGTACAATGATGTATAACAAAACCAGTTTTACCATAGGCTAATTGATATAAACAAGTGTTTAAGTTTCTTTGGCATCACATCAACATTATAATGAAATGCTGTTGAACCAAACAACATTATTCGAGGACCGGCTGTATCATGTGAAGGGAATAATGGATATAGTAATGGAGTGATCTCAGTCAACTAGAATTACTCGGAAAAGACTTCCTTAAACATAAACTGTTAGTTATTTGATGCAGTTATGTAACAACACAGATATACTTTGTTATCCAAATCTTCCAAATTCCTGCTTTTCTATAGTGAGGGTTCATATATCGCGCTCTCAGCTCTGCGGCCTGGGTTCGATTCCCAGCCAGGGAACCACCCACATTAAAAAAAAAAAGAAAAAAAAAATCCCAAGGTCTGATTTGGAGTTCCCTGATAGTGTAGTGGCTTGGGGCTTCGGCGTTGGCGCTGTCAGTGCTGCCGCCTGGGTTCGATTCCCAGTCAGGGAGCTACCCACATACCAAAAACCAAAAAAAAAAAAAAAAAAAGTTTACATAATGTGGTAAACCATATTATTCCAATCAGTTCTTTTCATGAGTTTTGGATAGGAAATAAAAAGGTTTGGGCAGAGAGCGTTACCTTTACTCTATTTAGACATTTTGTTTCTAAGTTTGAATAGCAAGAGAAATCTATACAATATCAATTTTTTTAATTTAAGATTACATTATTTTTGTTTGCAAAACCAGATATCTGACAGGTTATATTCATGGCAAATTATTATATGATCCTACAACCTACCTTTGCAAATGTATCACCTATATATCCCTAACAGGAATTTCTTTTCTGGTGCTAAACTACAATAGACTGTGTCAAAAGACTGTTTTGAATTTTGTTGTTAGTCTTACTTCGTTTCTCTGATTTTTGAGTTGGTTGGATTTGCCCTGTCAGAAAGGGTTGAGTGTAGTGATGTCCTGAGGATGGAATTGAGATTCTTAAAAGTATGTGGCAGAATTTGTCTGGGAATTCTTTACTTAATGGATTGTCTAAGAGGGACAAGTTAGGAAAGCTATATGGTGGTGATTGACACTGTATAATGATTTTTGTCTTGTTTTTACTCCTTTTGCTCTACATGTTTATTTTTTTTATTAAAGAGAATTATGGATTCTTTTGGTATAATGCTAAATTCATTTCCTTAATTCATTATTATGCAGTCCAGGGAAGTTACATGTGTAAAGCTAGTTTTTGTTAAGTAATGAGTTCTTCTCCAGTTTGCCATAATGTGTATTTTTGAATTGTAAAAGCAGGATGTTTCATTTGAGACTGGCTAAAAGGAAGAAATTGTGAATGTAGCCAGTGATTTAGACTTAGATTTCAAATTTTGATATTGAGAAACTGGAAATGAATATGTTTGAGACGTGTCATACTAAAGCGAACAAAGAAATTCTCCTCAGTTGTATCTTAACAATTCTATTAAATGCTATTACACCTGTACTTTATTATTTGAAGTAAAGGAGTATTTATTTCTTATAATGTCTAAATCATTAACAGTTTATTCCTCACAGTTGTTTTATAGATTTTGAAGGGGATCAAAATTGTTTCGGGAGATTTTTGATAAGTGTAACCTGGGGAATAAACTCTGACATATAGAGAAAGCAGGAAATATCAGAAAAAAATCTATTAATTGTCACCATTTTTGTCTGCATAGCCCTTTTATACTTTTTAGAAAAGTTTTACATGCATTATTTTATTGTTTTTATAAATGTAGGAAGATAAAGATGGGTCTTAAAAACAATTGGTCAGTTGGAAAACATTGAGTAATATTAATAACTATTGCTAAATCAATGAGGGGATTTCCTTTAGCATAAATGCTTCACTTTTATTCACAAAAATAATTGTATGACATTTTAATGTTTGAAACATTTACCTAACTTCTCAGGTAAAACAAACCTTAACTCTTCCAGAAGCGAAGTTTTAATTTAACTTGCTTAAATTGCTATATGAAATTACCTAATAGGTTTCTTCCTCTATTAAAGGTGATACACATTGAAACTTTTTGGATTAGAAAATTGAACACCAATATTATTTCCCATGGAAATTATTGGAAAAACTGTTGTATGAAGACCATTTTCTTCTCACAGATAATAGTGTGTGACTTTCAGTCTCACAATTAGTTATTTTTCACAAAATCTGAATCATTTTATCATCATTATCAATAAACGATTATTGTGTATGGTTTTCTTATTAATTGACTTTTTTAAAGGTTTCCAGAGAGAGAAGGTATGTTTTCTCTCTCCTAAATTTACAACATAAAAGAGGGGGAAAAGTAATTTTAAAAGTATCTACAGGGTATGTCTTGCTTGGTAAAAGAAAACCCCGCATGTGAAAATGTGAATTTACTACAAAGAGACATATTTTATTTTACAACAGAATTTATACCTGATATACAATATAAGTACATGCTATACCAGTACATTTATTATTGATTTATACAAATGTTAAAAATAAGTGTAGAATAGAGGAAGGAATTGTTGAATTTGTTATGTTAAGACAAGCTTATGTTCAGTTTGTTGCTCTCTTGTTTTCACATTTTTTTTTATTGTCCCTTGTGGATGAGTATTTGTCAGCTTTTTCCTGAATATCCCTTTCTTCTCAATCAATGTAGGCATATTTTCTAGGTCATTTATCAGTATTTACGTTTATACCTACCCACTGGCTATTCTGCTGTTCTCTTACCTTTATTTCCATCTTCAGATTCATTGTTTATCAAAAGTAGAAGTGGAACTTGTTTTCTTGTTAACCGTATTAAAAGGAAAGGAATTTTTAAAAATATCTTTCATTTAGGAAAATTTCAAATATACACGAAAGTAGAACTGTACAGTGAAAACCCAGCTACATCAGCTAATGACCATTGTTTCATTAGCACTGGATTATTTTGAAGCAAATCCCAGACATAGTTAGTATTTAATTTTTTTTTTTTTACTATCTTTTGTGTAGTATTGTCTCTCTTTTCCTATCTCCCATTCTCATCAAGTTGTTCATAAATTATAAAAAAAGATAATCTGAATATGGAAAAAAGTTTTTGTTTTGTTTTATTCATGTTCATTAAAAGCTAACCCATATTCAGCATTTACTATGTGCCAGACAGGAGCCCTTTGATGTTAATACCTGTTTTACCAATGGAGAAACAGATTTGGAAAGATAAGGATTTCATTCATGGTCACTCAGCTGAAGAGTGGTACACTGAGGATTGAAATTCAAAAGCCTTTGCTCTTTAATCATATATTAGAACAAGACCCTTTTTTTAGACTTTCCTATTTGGTTCCACCAAGTTGCTGCCCCTCTCTTTGTTTGCAACTGCTGATTGCATACTTGACATATCACTTTAAAGAATTGTGGTTTCTCTATCCATAATCTTAACCATAAATGGTAAAATAATTACTCTTTAAATTTCCTGGCCTAGAATGCCTTGCCTACTTCTCTTCAGCATTGTGGTCCTGCTTCATTTTTCCTTTTTCTTGATTTTTTAATTTTGTCAGTGATTTTTCAAGAGCTAAATAGGTTTCTGAGCTGAATGTTTCCATTGGCTTAATTTTACTTCGTGTGTTGTTAGACTGGTCTTTCTTCATCATTGGGTGACATTTGAGCATAGCCTTAGAAGAGGAAAGACAGCAAAGCTAATCCTCCAAGTGATTCTAGGCCTTCAATTTGGTGAGCTGTCTATATGGACCAGCCTAGTTAGCAGGGCATTTTGAAGTTAGTAACAAAGGTCTAGAGTAATAGTGTGTAGGTATCTGGCCCTTTCTTCCAGTCATATCTTTCCCAGAAACCTCAAGTAGGAGTTAAGGGGGGAACAGCATAAAAGATTGAGGTCAGGATTCAGGATTCCTGGAGGTTAGCCAAATGCCTTCTCAGTTCTAACCTTCTAACTGTGACTTAGATTTGGTGCACTCGGCAATAAATATTTTAAAATGTGCAATGGAAAGAGAAGTTGCTGAGTTTATAAATTCTGAGAAGGGGAAGGAGTGATTTGGCTAAATTTTAAAATATCACTGTTTTGGTAATTTCAAACATCACTGAGCTTAAGACAAAATACTTCATTTGTAGATACAGGAAAGTATTGTGAGAAAGGTAATAAGGAAAAATTCGCATCAAAATAAAATGGGAAACACCTTACCCCTAGGAATAAAAAGTGAGAGGAACATCAATGCTTGTAAATGTCCCTATGTTGAAATGTGGCTTTTTAAAATTACATGATTAATGATATAAATACTTACCATATGTGTTAGGTAATGTGAATTTTTATTCAGCTAGTACGGAAGCTGACAGGGTTTTTAACTTACATAAGTGAACATTGGGTTATCTGATGGCAATAAGATGATGCTTTAATTATGGATGGGAATTAAGTTCACAAATTTTTGGGAATAGTTACTGAAAAAAATCTTTAAGCTGTCCATTTTTTCTGTGTTTAATGTAACTAATATAGCTTTAAAAAATTATTTAGTTAATGTTTTACCTATGGCCCTTGGTCAGTGTACTAAAATTTTACTTATTGTTTACCTTTGGAAACCTCACAATTATCTTTAACAATAATATTTTTATGACACTATGTTATGTACTCTATCTAGATCTGGTTTCTGTTCTGAAAAGATTATATATCAAGATAAAAAACATGGATTAATTTCCAATGATATTTTGGGAGGTACTGGAATTCTGCTATTTTGATTTTTGTTTTAAAAAAATGAATATGATTAAAGTGGTAAAGCTACTTAGAGAACCAGTTATTATTTATTGTGTATATTTACTATATATAGCTTTTCACTATGGAGTTTTCATTACAATAGGTTCTGGCATGTTAAAATAAATAGACATATACAAAGTAAAAAAATCCACTCATGTCATAACCTAGCTTTCGTTTACTCTTCCCAGTTCATAAACCTACAAAATGACCTTTTTGACTTAAATTAATTTGAATTGGGTTTCTGAACTTTGGGTCTGAATATATGTTTTATATATTTAGGTGCTTCTATCATAATGCTTCTCTTTGTCTCTTATTATAGTCTTTGTTTTAAAGTCTGTTTTTTCTGGTATAAATGTAGTTACTCCAGGTTTCTTTTGGTTTGCATTCATATAGAATATCTTTTTTTATAGTTGTCACTTTCATTCTGTGTCCATACGTATATATAAAGTGAGTTTCTTATAGGCAGCATATGGATGGGTCCTTTTTTTTTTTTTTTTTTTTTTTTTTTTTTTTTTTTTTTTTTTTTTTTTTTTTTTTTTTTTTTTTTTTTTTTTTTTTTTTTTTTTTTTTTTTTTTTTTTTTTTTTTTTTTTTTTTTTTTTTTTTTTTTTTTTTTTTTTTTTTTTTTTTTTTTTTTTTTTTTTTTTTTTTTTTTTTTTTTTTTTTTTTTTTTTTTT